>JACGDI010005271.1:1111957-1144555 GCA_014898725.1 Jacaranda copaia | reverse complement strand
AAGTCAAAGCATAATTAATTAAATTAAAGAGTTTAATTTGATTAATTAGGAGAATGCATTTTTGAAGGAAAGACTCAAATGAGATTTGAGATGGCATCTTAATTAATTTGAAATGAGATTCTAAATGTAATTAAGATACAGACAAAATTTAAATGAAATTTGGATTCCCTAGCCACCTTAGCATCTTGGGCGCCGCCCCCCTCAAGGAATGTGTGATGCCACCTTGGCATCACACAAATCTATATCTATATATAGATATAGTGTGGTAATCATCATGAGAGAGAAAGTGGTGTGCAAATGGTGTGAAGAATTAGATTCTTCATTTTTCCCTCAAAAATCAACCCCTTATGTAAGATAGCATTTCATGTGTTGAAAGCCTAGCTTTTCTTTCCTTCTCCTACAAATTTTTTCCCTCTTTGATCCCCAATTCTCTAGTTCTATTACAGCTTATGAATTAAAGAATTAAGGAAGTTTTATTGGTGTGTGGACTATCACAATAGAGGCAAGATGTGTGGCTTGCTCTATTTCTGGATAGCTCTCTATGCTAGGTTTGACTTTGTGAATTTCTCTAGGATGATCCAAATGGACAATTGATCTTAATGTTTTACTAATGATTCTCCAAAGTGTTGGCTATCTTCAGTAATCTTTTCAAAAATTTTGGAAGCGATTTGGTATGGCGATCGTCACAATACTTTTGTTGTGCCGTAAGTAGATAGAATCTAGAACCAGTGAAGAGTTCACTTATTTCATTCTAGATTTGCTTATGAAGGTAATCATCTATCTAAATCTGAATCCAAGGCATGATTAGATCCCTATAATGCTTGTAAGCACTAGTTATTTAATGTTTTAAAGTTTTGATTATAGATCCTAGTGCCTATTTTGCTTTCATCAAGATTATATTATAAGAAAATAGTTTACAAGGTCAATCTAATTAGCTTTCAGGGCACTATTCCAACAGCAAATAGACTTGCATTGAAGATGCATAAATTCAAGAGTTAGATATTGCTTCCTTCCAAAATCTATATAAGATACAGAAGCATGTTGGTGGGTGCTTGTTAGAAAACAAGGTATTGAAGACTCACTTGGAGAATCCACTAGATAGTCATAGTGGCATTTCGATAGTGATCAATTCTCTCGCTTTCACTAGTGCATAATATTAGTCCTCTGACCTAAGGATCCATGGTAACTTTATGTCGGGTCTTCATGCTTTGACTCTTTCTTGGTCACTTAGTAGGCCGTTCGGGTTAAGATTAGGTATGAGCTACTTGGCATAAAGGTTTGTGAGATCTAAGATAGAATTTAACTCTTTATCTTTGTGAAGGACGAACACATCTCCTATGTATTCTATAATGATCGATTCTAAGAAACCTTTGCCCAAGGTGGGGTAGCAATTTGAGAAAAGAGTTTTTCAAAGATAAGGGCACACAATAGAATTAAGCATTGAGAATAGAGAGATAGTGTTGAGGCTATTAGGGAGCAAACAAATATCCTGCCCTCAACCTCTTTTGGGAGATAGGAGACGAAAGGGCTATGTTTACATGGTGAGCATAGAGCTATAATAGTTCTCCAAAACATTTATTTCAGCTAATTAGTTGGGCTCCATGAACTTGAGGTTGGGCATCAACCATAGAGATTAGTTATTCTTCAATTAATGAGATTAATTGAATCGAGCCAAGTAGTTTAAAAGTGTTTTAAACTAAAATGAATATAAAATATTCAAAAGCAACAAGGAGTTGTAAGCCCACGTCCAATGAATGGTCAAACCTATTGGGTCATATACAAAATCCAATTACCTTTATGTCCAATGAATGGTTGAACCTATTGGGTCACATACAAAATCTAATTAGCTTCCTAATTAATGGAGTAATTTTTCTAAATGTTAAAATATTCTCTCCTAGTGGACCTATTGTGAGGTGATCAATTTGAAGATCAATTTTGGATTGATTAATTTAAATGTTAAATTAATCAATTAATCTAATAAGTTAAATTAGGCCAATAATTAAGGAGTTATTTATTTGGTACCAAATGGTCATCAATTGGTCAAATTAACTTAAAGAGTTAAATTAACAAAATAAAGTTTAAGAGTTAGGCTTGTTTGACTTAAGAGTTAAGTCAAATGTTAATTAATTAAATTAAAGCGTTTAATTTAATTAAAGGAAAGAATACATTTTAGAGGGAAAATTCAAATGAATTAGCATCTTAATTATTTTGAAATTAGATTTCAAATGTAATTGAAATACACATGAAATTCAAATTGAATTTGAATTTGAATTTGCCAACTTGGCAACAAAAGTGGCTACCCCCACCTAACAAAGGTGTGATGCCAACTTGGCATCACGCCATCCTCTCTCTATATATAGATATAGAGGGCATGTGGATCGGCCGATGTGAAATTGGTGTATAGAATTGGATTCTTTCCACAATCTTCCAAAAACTCATTCTAAGCATTGCATCATGTGTTGAAGCTTTGTTTTCATTCTTCCCCTACCTCAAACTGGCCTCCATCTTTGTATTTCTCCTCTCTTATTCTAGCTTACAATGAGGAGAAATTGGAATTTCAATTGGTGTGTGGATCATAACAATAGAGGCAAATCACTTAGTTTTCCACTTTTGGAGATCTACTAAAGTAGAGCACCGATTTAGCAAATTTTTTCTAGGAGATCTAGAAAGCTTTTCAATCTAGAAAGATTCTGATAGGTTACAATAATTTTTGGGTGATTTTTGGAGAAGTTTAGATGCAAAAATTGCACTCTTTCTACTGCACTAATTTCTGTTATATTCTAAATTAGTGAAGAGTTTGTCATTTACTCCTTAGAAATTAGCAATTCAAGGTAACACTCTATCTATATTTGAATTACAGGCATTATCATATGCTTGTTTACTAGTAAGCACAAATTTATATGAGCTTTTGAAGTTTTATAATTGGATCCTAGTGCCTTATTTGCCTTCAAATGGTATCAGAGCCATAATCATACTATGATTTGGATTTTTTGATTGATGGATGGATTGATAAAATCACCAAATTCTTGATTCATATGATGGATTGAAGTGTTTGGATAATGTTGTGTGTGACTCCTTGATTGATGAATTGAAAACATGCTAATATGTGCTTTAAGTGATAATTCATATGATTAGTATGTTTTAATTCATAGATATTAATTGATGTTATATATTGATATAGCATGTTTATGATTGATCAAAAGAGTTTTGGTCATTTTTTAGATCTAATTGGATTTGGATTTAATTGAAAATTTTTGGAAGAATGTGACTCTCACTTTAACTTGATTTTGAAGCATGTTTGAGTACTTGAAATTTCATTTTTAAAAGGTGTTTTGAATCTGAAATTTCATTTATAATGTGTGATTTGATGTTTAGGAAGTGTTCTAAAATTTTTCATGCACAAACATTGAGCCAAAAATGGCTTAACGTGATCCTAATCCCAAAACAAGGGTGTTGCCATACGGTGGCAACACACATGCACGGTAGTGAGCACACCTACTGCCTAGTCATGTGCACACCTTGGCAGTAGTGACTAGTTCTGGTTGGGATGAGTTTTGAGTTCATTTTTGTGTTTCTTAAGTGATCAAAATTGATTCAAATCATGCTAGATAGGTGCACAAGTGTTGTGCAAGTTCTTAAAATTATATTTGACATGTTTGATTGCTTCTCAAATCTTGTTAAAGTTGATCTCTAATTATTGCAAAAATGAGATGCATAATATTTATGCTTATTTTTGCTTGGCCAATTAATTGTTTATGAGATCAGCATTTAATTGTTGGAATTGAGTGTCAATTCTTGATTTATTTATTGTTCATTTAAGTGATGAATGAGTGATGAATGAATGGGGATGAACATAAGCCTTTAATATTGATTTTATTCGTTTCAAGTTGTTGAAATGGGTTGTATTAAATTGGGGCTTGCATGCCTCTTTATTTCTACCTTGTAAAAGTTATGAAGTAGAATCATTAGGAGTGAGCTTTTCTTTCTCTTGTAAAGGTTGCAAGGAGTAAAAAGGATCCATGGAGTTGATGACCCACGAATGTATAGGATACACTCATGTAATAGCTAGATTTAATCAACCCACTTAAAATCAACTAGGTAGTGCACCAATAGCTCTAAGTGCACCACTTAGTTAGGCCCATGGTCATCCCAGCCTAGGAGCATGCTAGGTACATTTACTTATTTATACTTTTCATATCCTATTAATGCATGTGATACATGGATTAGGATATAGAGAATCTAAATAAGAAGATAAAAATGATACGATCTTTGCAAGCAAAATCTCTCCACTTAGAATGTCTAAGTGTTTTTCAAATATTAAGTCAAAATGGATACAAATTAAAATAGTTAATTAATCCAAGCTTTCTACCAATAGTATATGGTATAACAATGCTACCACCCTTGTGTGATATATATCCAGTCACAAGGGGTCACACTCAAGTAGAAAACTGTAACCATATACTTTAAATGAGATGCACCTTTGATTTAGGAATACCTACATATTATACACTCGATCATGGGGGATGTTGTGGTGCCCATCTCGAATCAAAGCCTGAGTGGTAGGTTTTACTTAACACCCAGTAATGTAGAGGTCGTCTATATAGGGTATCTACATGAAATGGCGAGGCAAAATATATCAAGAGTTGCATGAAATTTAATTAGCAAAAGTTGTTTACCTTTGGGTTGCTTGTGGATATACATCCGGTCACGGGGGTCCACTTGCAAGTCTTCAGGATCTTAATTCTCACTAGAAAATATGATTTTCCAAATGTTTCTTAGGGGTGAAGGATTTGATAAAATAATGAGAGGAAAACATATTTGAAAGACCATAAACATGTTTTTAATATCAAATTCAATCACATGCTTACATTCTCTTTGTCACCTTTGAGGATTTGTGAAATCTCAATACTAGCTAAATATCCACTCAATGTTATTTTGAAAACCAATAAACCAACCGGGTCAAACTTCCATGATTGACTTAACCTTAAAATTATTCTAGATTCCTAGAAGCATATTTATGTCGTATATTAAGGTTCTCCTAGATCTAGAGACACGTGAAATGTTCATAAATTGAGCTTAGGATCATTCGATTCCTCAGTCTCATGATAGAATCTACAAACTTTAAAAATTGCAAGGACACATAAATAATACCTTGGTTAAAGTTTACAAGAGTTGTCAAGCAAGTGAGGTACAAGAAGTTCATGTTGCCAAAAAGAGATTTTTCAAGCTAGGATGAATGTAAAGTCTTGTGTCATCGACTACGGTCTAAAGATGACTAAGCATGGAAAAACTTTTCAACTTGGACATAGTGATGGATAATAATCTCTATAAGAATTTGATCCTCACATTCTCACCGAGTTTCATTGATCAAAGTGCCGACCTAGAAGGAGACTACCATGACGAGGGCAAACCTTTGATACTTGTTTCTTCCTCTAGGTCTGTGGGCCCTAGGGTTGCTAGAAACGGAGGTAAAAAGAAGAAACATTTTTTCTCTAGGGAAAAACAACTATTAAAGGCATCCAGAGAAGTTAAGAAGATCATAGAGGATATAGTTGATATTATTTGTTTCTACTTTAGCAGGATTCGCAATTGGAAATGGTGTTGCAAGGAATACCTTGCAACCCTTAAGAAGGGTATGTCCTTTATTGAAGTGGATTTAAGATAAATTCTTTGTCATAGATATATGATATTGCATATAATTCTTTTCTTTGTAAGTTGTTACAAAGAATAGAAAAAAGAATATAATTAAGTGATAGGGATATGATCTAACACCTTGGCAAAGGAACAATAGTTGTGGCTTAAGCCAAAGGCATATATTAAGTTAGACTTAAAGAACTCCATAATTGTATTCAACCTTTGTTGTAATGTACCATGTATTGTTGAGAACAATATTTCAATTCACATTCTGGATGACGAAGGATTTGATCCTCTTATCAAATGGAACATTGAAAGTATTAAGGAATGGGTTCTTTAGTTACTTATCAAATGGATTAGAGTGTCATTCTTATCTCAATAAAACATAGAATCTAGTTTCTCTAGAATACTTAGCCTGGTAGTATAAATACACCTATAGTAGGAAATAGAGAAGCCAATAAACTAAGGTGAGAAAAATATTAATTTTTCTGTTGTCCTTTAGAAAATTTGTATGAAATTTTATTCTTGGGTACTAACATACTATTATCTCTATCATAGAGTTAGTAGAGGAAACTTAGTTGGTAGATCAAGTTTGAGGGAAAACTTTGGGTTTTAAGATTTTGGCATAAGTAAATTTCTTTTATCCTTCTATTGAAAATATTTGTCTGCATGTTATTGTAAGTAAACTTCTGCTATCCTTCTGTTGAAAATATTTTCTCTACATGAATGGCTTTTGCATGAAATGTTAAGTAAATTTCTATTCTCTACCATTGAAAATATTTTTCTGCATGAATGATTTCTGCACCAAAATAGGTGATCTTGCATATTGAACTTTTAAATCTAATGGTTTATTTGTTGTAGAATTTTCCATCTACAAATATTTAATTATTTATAAGACGTTTTGGCATGCATAAAACTTATTTTTTTAGAATTTGAGTTTGTATAACAAAATTTTTTTTATCCTTGTATAAAACATAGAATTCTCTATTGAAATAAAAATAATTAAAAATATCTATGCTCCAAATAATCGAGAAACAGAGGTAGGAATGAGTTCCGTAACTGTGCTACAAGGATACAGCATCACAAGATCTCTAAAGCCACTCTTACTGGCATTGTAGTTAAGACCTTTGAAGCAACTCTTAATGTGTATGTAGTTAAGACTTCTAAAGCCACTTAACAGCATGATAGTTAAGATCATGGCCAAGTTAACAGACTAGAATCCCGAGAGTTCATGAGCATGATTAATTAATGAATATTTTTTAAAAGTGCGCAATCTTTCTTCTGAATTAGTTTGCAAAAACATGTTCTGTGATTCACTTTGATAATATGAGTTTTGAATTTTTGTATACAAATTTTTGTGTTTCTAAAAGTGAATATTCTTATCTTTAATATGTTTTTCTTCTATTTGATATTTATAAATGCTCAAATTTGATAGAAGAAGAAAGAAATTCAATTATTGCGAAGTGTTGCTCATAAGTTATTATGCTACCTTTTTGCAAAAACCTTAGTTTAGGACAAGAAAAATGAGTAGTTTTAGAGATTGCGATAGGAGATTAGTTTTTTTAGAATAGATTTAATTGGTGTTCTATGTTTTAAACGTCTAATTAATTGATTAGGAAATTTTTTTTGAGATTTTGGGTGCTCAAGTTTGATTAGACAAGTATTTGAACTATCTTTCATTGTGGTGATTTTTTTTTGGGATTATTTAATAAAATTTTTAGACTCTAGCATGCTCTATTAGATATGATGGCTTAGTCCCTTTGAGTCTTTAGGCCTAAGGGCACTGCCATATTATGTCCCAAATTTAGAGTATAACATAAGTGATATTAGAGCAGGTTATGATTTTAGATTAAGATATAGCTTTGAAATTCTTGGTTGAACTTAGAGAGCAGTATCGTAAGTTGAGAAGTAGAAATTTTGGTACATAAGTTGGTATAAAGGTCAACCATTTGACTTTGAGAGAAAGAATGTTACATGAAAGAGTGCCTTCTAGGATCCTAATTTTATAAAGCCAAATTTTTTAATCAATTTTCTCATATTTATTGATTAAATATGCAAAGGTACCCAGCATAAGATTTGTAGTTCTATCCCTTAGGTGCTTATAGCCACTTGAATTACATCTATTCGATATATAAAGGGAAAGCTATGATCAATATACTAAGATATGTCAAGTTTGGAAATATAGACTATGGATTTTTTGAAAACAAATACATTTGACAATTTTTACTACTTAATCTTGATAGAATTGAGTAAAGCGATCAACATAATATTTGTAGCTTTGTTTCTTAGGTGTTTAGCCATTTGAATCACTTTAATATGATATATACGGAAAAATTTATGAGTAAAATAATAAGTTGTGGCAAGTTAGAAATACGGACTTTGATTTTCCAAAATAGAATATTGTGACACCTTTTACTACTTGATTATAATTAAATTTGGTAATATGTTCAATGAATGAATTGTATATTTGACTCTTGGGTTTCTATATATTTGAATCACCTTAGTCCGATATATCTAGAGAAAATTATGGCCAAAATACTAAGATTTGTGAAGTTAGAAAATATAGGGTGGATTCCTGCGATAAAATCGATGAGAGTGCTCTTGGTCGCATGTAGTGTGTGCTATGCTAGTATGATCAAGAGAAGTTGTAGTTACTCTTTTCTTTGTAATTAACTAAGATAGTTTTTGGTGATTTTTCCCAATTCCAATCTAGCTTCATTAGTTTGATTTATTATCATATTCTTTCCTCTTTGTGGCTTCATAGCGATTTCTTACTCCTCTGTGTTTACACTTTTTGAATGTAGGCATGGAACTTGGTTGAGCAAATGTCTCACCCAGCCAAGGAAGCTCTATCTGCAACAAAACTTCTTAACAAAGAAACTGACGAAGTAGTTGTTCAAATAGTACCCCATAGGCAAATAGATTAGCATGTAAATTATTTTACTTGTGATATAATCTTGATTGAATGAGATTCTTATAAAATGTCCATCTTCGTATTACGCTTATTTGACATCACTAGCCCCCAAATCACACAAGACTATAGGACTTGATTATGCGTTGGGTGGTAATTGCAAAAGAAGTCTCTACAATTATGATTTTAAATATTCCAAGTCATAGAATCTTATAAGGTAGGGCATCTAAGATTCGGATAGACTTGTGTTAATGATGCATAAATTCAAGGAGTTGGATATTGCTCTGTTTCATGAGCAATCCATGTTAAACATAGATATATATTAATGGGTGCTTGTTAGAGAACAAGTTCACTAAAGATCCATCTGAAGAATCAACTAGATAGTCGGAGTGGCAAGTCGATAGTAGTGAAATAGTGGATTTTTATGCCAAAAAGCCCGCTTATTCACATAATGATGAAATTGATCTTCTGTAGTAGCTGATTCGATTGACTGCTTTCTACTTTCAATGATCGGGTGCTTTATTTGACTTGAGGATCCATGGTAACCTTATATTTAAAACATCATGCTTTGATTCTTCACTAACCACGTAGTGGGTCATCTGGGTTGAGATTGGGTATGAGCTACTTAACATTGGAAAGATCTAAGATAAGATCCAATCCTTGTTATTGTGAAGGACAAGTGCATCTCCTATGTACTCAATCTTGATCAATTCCCTAAAATCCTTGCACAAGGTAGTATGATAATTTATAATAGGAGTTTTTCAAAGATGAGGTCATAAAGAGGAATCGATCATTAGAATTAGAAACACAATTATTGAGGCTATTGGGGACCCAATAAATATCTTGCTCTAAGTCTCTTTTGGGAGATAAAAGATGAACGTTCTGTATTTGCAAAGCAAACATGGAGCCAGAATAGTTCATCAAGACATATTTTTTCATCCAATTAGTTGGGTTCTATGGGCTTGTTGCCGAACATTAACTATAGAAATTGGGCACTCTTTGATTAATGGAGAAGAGTTATTCGTTTAAAGGAGTTTAAACTAAAGTGAATATTTTAATATTCAAAATATCATAGTGAGTTGTGAGCTCATGGCCAATGAATAGTTGAACCTAATGGGTCATACACAAAATCCTAAAAGAAGTTCTTACTTGATGGGAGGAATTTTCTAAAGAGTTAAAAAATTCGATCTAGGCAGTTTGGAGAGAAATTGGTTGACAAAATTTTTGGTCATGTTTCCTTGATTAATTTAATTTTTAAATTAATCAAAATAATTTAAGAAGTTAAATTAGACCAAGTAAATTAAGGAGTTAATTTAACTAATGCTATGTGGCTATTAATTAGTCAAGTTAACTTAATTATTTTAAAGAGTTAAGTCAAACCAATTAATTAAACTAAAGAGTTAATTTAATTAAAGTAAGTATTTGGAATTTGGAGGAAAATTCAAATGAAGAGTTCATTTGAAATTAATTAGAGATTAATTTGCACTACATTTCATAAGATGAAAAGAAATGCAAATTAAATGCAAATGCATGTGAAATTCAATTCACATGCAAGTTGGCAAGTTGTCAACAAGCATGGGATATGTGATTCCAACTTGCATCACACTCTCCTCTCTCTATAAATACAATGTGGCCGGCCATGTGATGGCTCTCAAATTAGGTTCCCTTTTTCCCTCTAAAATTGTGACATTTCATGTGTTGAAGGTTTACACTCTCCCTCTCTAATTCCTCTCCAAAAAGCCACTCGCTCTCGCTCATCCTTAGGTTATCTAGTAGATTTGAGGCTGATTTTGGACTCTCATTGGCTGTGTGGACTAATTCATTAGAGGTCCGACACTTGAGGGACTTGGTGCTCCTTGGTGAACTGTTGTTGTCTAGCGACTTGTGTGGCAGATTTGAAGGACTTAGGAAGTTTTGATATGCATGAAATTCTTACAGCATCTACCTATTCATGTGATAGTGCACTCTTCTAATTTTGAGGATTTTTTGACTTGTGGAAGGCCTTCAATTGTTGATCAATTCTGCTGTGCGCAGGTTGATACATTGAACAGTTCATTAGAGTCTCTTTCCTCTTGCCTTTGGATTTAGCTTTCAAGGTAAATTTTTTGGAATTAAATCCTTATAATAAGCATTATTAGATCCTTGGAGTGGAGTAACTAAGTTATATTTAACCTTTTTACGGGTTTATATTATGGACCCTTCGTGTACTTCTACTTTCAAGAGGTATCAGAGCCTATTTCATGCTTTAATTTGGATTTTGGTAGATTCGTTCATGTGATGAATTGATCCTAATTACCAAATACTTGAATTGATTGATGAATTTGAGTGTTTAGTTGATTTTGTATATGGCTCCTTTTGTGATGAATTGAGATATGTTGATATATGATTTAAGTGTTGATTCATATGTTGGCATAATTCTAATTCATATTAGTTCATGTTAAACATTGATTTAGCATTGGATTGTGTTATATTAAGGTGTTTTGAACATTTTTGGATCCAATTTGGATTGGAGTTAATTGGAGATTTTTGGAGAATGTTAATTCTTACATGCACTTAATTTTCAAAACATGTTTGATCACTTGAATTTTCCATTTTTGAAAGGTGTTTTAAATCCAAAAATTCATCTAATATGTGTGAATTAATGTTATGATGGTATCCATAATTTTGTGTGCATAAAATAGGCCAAAATTGGCCTTAACATGGTCCGAATTGGCTTTTGGCAAGCCGCCACCCAGGCTACCCAAGTATTGGCTAAGTGGTGGGTGCGTTGTGCACGCACCTACCACACAACCATGCGGGCTGGCCAGGCAGCAGCGAATCAAGGTTGTTTGGATTAGTTTTGAGGCTTTTTTTGTGTTGCTTTGTGCTCAAAATTGATTTAATTATGTGCAAGTTCTTAAAATTATGTTTGACATTTTTGCATGCTTTCAAAATCTTGTTCCAATTAATTTTTGATTTAGTGCAAAAATGAGATACATAAGGAGTTATGCTTATTTTTGCTAGCTAACTAATTGTTTATGAGATGCGCATTTAATTTGTTGAATTGAATATCTATTCTTATTTGTTATTTAATTGTTGAATGGATGATGAATGTATGAGGATGATCATAAGCCTTTAAATTAGTTTTATTTGTTTTAAATAGTTGAAAAGGGTTGTATTAAATAGGGGCTTGCATACCTCTTGTTTTTCTATCTTGTGAATGTTATGAGAGTAGAATCACTTGGAGTGAGGTTTTCTTTTCTCTTGTATATGTTGCAAGGAGACAATGAAGGCCAAGGGAATCAAGAAGGCATGAAGACCCATGAATGTATGGGATACATTTATGTAATAGCTAGATTTAATCAACCCATTTCAAATCAACTAAGTAGTGCACCAATAGCTTTAGGTGTACTACTTGGTTAAGGCTCATGGTCATCCCATCCAAAGAGCATGCTAGGCTCATTTACTTATTTATGCATTCTTTATCATATTGATGTATGAGATGCGTAGTTAGGAAATATAAAATCTAAATAATAGAAAGATAAAATTGATGAGATCATTCAAAGTAACAAAATCCCTCTATTTAGAAGAGTCTAAGTGCTTTCAAAATATTAAGTTAATGTGGATACAAATTAAAAGGAGTTTTAATTAAGTCATGTCTTCTATTAATAGTTTGTGACATTAGATGCTGCCATATTTGCGTGAAGTCTCACAAGTTGTGGGTCACATTTGTGGAGGAAAGCTATGCTCACTTACTTAGTATACAATGCTCTTTGATTTAAAACTTCCTATGGCATTGTCTCACAAGTTGTGGCATGACATAGTACAGCTTCTAATCAAAGATTAATTACTAGGTCCGACTTAAACACCTAGTAGCATAGATGTCACATGAGTCGTGGGTCTACATGAAGAGTGAGGCAAAACATATGAAAGGTTACATAGATATGTAATTAGCAAAAGTTGCTTACTTTACAATTGTTTGTGGATGTTTCATGAGTCGTGGGTCCACTACAAGTCCTTTGGGCCTTGATCCTCACTAGGAAATAAGATTTCCTGAATTCTTTATAAGGGTGAGGAATTTAATAAAATAATGGGAGAAAAGCATGCTTGAAAGTTCATGAACATGTTTTCAATATCAAAATTCAATCACATGCTCTCTTTTTTTTTTCCCCTTTGTAGATTTTTGAAATTTCAAATCAATGGCTAAGAATCCACTTAACGTCATTTTAGAAGCCAATAAACTCACTGGGCCTAACTTCCACGATTGACTAAACCTCAAAATTATTCTAAATTTTGAGAAACGGATATATGTTCTATATCAAGTTGCTCCTAATCCCTTATGGGATTGATGAGAGTCAAGAGATATGTGAAATGTTCACGAAAAGGGTTGAGGATCCCCTCCTATCCCATTTGGTCTCATGATGGCATCTACAAACTCCAAAAGTCTCAAGAACACATGAAACATATCTCTGTTTATTGCTTACAAGAGTTGTAAAGAAAACAAAGCATGTGAGATTTATGTTGTCTGAAGAGATTTCTCAAGCTATGATGGATAAGGGATCATATGTCCTTGACTATGGTCTAAAGATGATTAGGCTAGTTAAAAAACTCTTCAAACTTGGACATAATGATGGACAATGATCTCCCTGAAGATTTAACCCTCACATCCTTGCCAAGTTTGTTTGACCAAAGTATTGGTCTAGGCGAAGACAACCACAACAAGGGCATACCTCTAATGATTGCTTCCCCCTCCCATTATAAAGGCCCAAAAGGTAAGTAAAAGAGGGCAAGAAAAAGAAAGGTTCTTTTTCAAGAGGAAACAAACATATAAGGTGTCCAGCAGAGAATAAAGTCAATGCTACTTATTTCTACTTTAGCGCGAAAGGCCATTGGAAGCCATATTACAAGGAATACCTTGCTACCCTTTGGAAAGGTATGTACTTTTTGATGTGCATCCAAGGATAAATTCTTCCTCATGGATATACAATATCATATGTTGTGCGCACTTTTGTAATTCGATATGATCCACTGCCTAGGCGAAGGAGCAAAAGTTGCGGCCAAAGCCAAAGGCTCAAAATAAGTTAAACTTAGGGAATTCCTTACTTGTATTGGATCCTAGTTATTATGTACCTAATCTTGTTTAGAAATCTGTATCAATTCCTATTGTAGATAATAAAAGTTTTGCTTTTTCAATATCAAATGGGAAATTAAAGGCAATAAAGAATGGTTCTTTAGTTTCCATTGGTACACTTAACAATAGATTATACATTTTGGATTCTCTACCATCATTAATGCACATTCAACAAAGTAAAAGAAAATTAGATAACCATGAAGATGCCACTTTTTGGCATGCTAAACTTGAACATATTTCCAAGAATAAGATCAACAAGTTAGAAGCCCTCAAAGCCCTAAATGTTAATAGCATAAAGGACCTTTCTACTTATGAATCTTATTTGAAAGGAAAAAAAGACTAAGGCTCATTTTGTAGGACAAATGGAGCAAACTGCAAGTCCTTTGAATTTGATCAATATGGATGTTTGTAGACCACTAAAAGTTAGCTCAAGAGATGGCTACTCATACTTCATTACTTTCACTGATGATTAGACTTGATTTGGACATATGTATTTTATGAAGTACAAGTCTAAAGCTTTTGAAAATTTTAAAGAGTATAGGAATGAAGTGAAAAAGTGACAAGGACTAAGTATTAAAGCTCTTCAAACAAATTGATGAGGGGAATACTTAAGTACCAAATTCTTGTATTATCTAAAAGAGAATAGGATTCTCTCAAAATGGACTCCACTTGGCACACCCCAACATAATAAAGTAGCCGAGAGGAGAAACCATACCTTGTTGGACAAGGTACATTCCATGATGAGGTTCACCAATGTGCCTATATCCTTTTGGTGAAATGATTTAGAAACGGCGGCAAGGCTACTAAATGTAGTACCTTCAAAGTCAGTACCTAAAACACCACATGAGATATAGTATGGCAAAGAACCTTCCTACTCTTTTCTAAGAGTTTAGGGGTCTCCCGCATATATCAAGTGTTTAATGCAAGACAAGTTGGATGTAAGATTCACCTTATGCAAGTTTTTGAGATACCCAAGATAGTCTTTGGGTTTTCATTTCTATGAGTCCTCATAACAAAGAGTGTTTATTTCAAGGAACACCATTTGCTTTTGGAAAAAGAATTTCTATTAGATAGAAAAGGTGTTGTCATTAAACTTAATAAAGTTCAAGATGATCATTAAATTCCACATGTGATAGAAGTAAGAGAACATTAACAGCCTAGCACACAACATTTAAGAAGGTTCAACCGAATAAAGAAGCAACTCAAAAGGTTCGAATTCCTACATGAAATGGGCTAAGCGAATAGTAATTTGAAAACCTATGAGAAAAGCTATGTTGCACATAGATTTGAGAAATTAGCTTGATGCTATGAAATCTAAAATGGACACCATGTACTCTATCAAATTATGGACTTTTGTAAAGCTACCGAAGGGTATTGTACCTATTGGTTGCAAATGATTCTATAAGCAAAAGCTAGGAGTCAATAGAGAGGCAACTACCCTTAAAGCGAGACTAATGGCAAAAGGTTATACTTAAAGACTTGGTATTGAATTTTAGGAAACCTTTTCACCGGTTGCTATGCCTGAGTCCATTAAGATTATGCTTATGCTTTTAAATATAATTAATCCTTTCACCTAAGGATCCATGATAACCTTGTGTTTGATCTTATGCTTTAACTCTTCCTTGGTCACCTAGTGGGCCACTTGGGTTGAGATTAGACATGAGTTACCAGTCATGGAGGTTTGCAAATTTCCAAATAAAATCCGACTCCTCATCTTTGTGAAGGGCGAGTGCATCTCTTATGTATTCTATAATGACTAACTCCAAGAAATCGTGGTGCAAGGTGATAAGACAATTTGGAAAGGTGTTTTCAAAGATGTGGTCACCAAGAGAATCGAGCATTGAGGATACAAATATAACATCGAGGCTATTAGGAAGCTAGCTAATATCTTGCCCTGGACCTCTTTCATTGAGATAGGAAATGAAAGGACCATATTTATATGGTATGTGTAATGCCAGAATGGTTCTCCAAGAGCATTTATTTTAGCTAATTAGTTGGGCTCTATGGGCTTGAGGTTGGACATCGATCATGGAGATTGGTCACTCTTCAATTAATGAGATTAATTGAATTGATTCGCTTAGTTTATAGGAGTTTAAAATAATGAGAATATTTGATATTCCATAAGTCACAAGTTGTTGTGAGCCCATTTCCAATGAATGACAAAATGTAATTGCCCACACAAAAAGTCAAATGCAAAGCCTACTGATTGAAGGAGAATTTTCTAAGAGTTAGAAAATTCACCTTTATGACTGAATTGAATGGGACAAAAATCGAAGTCAATTTTGGCTTGATCAATTTAAGAGTCAAATCGATCAAATTAATTTAAGAGTTAAATTACTTTTGACTAGCTTAAAGAGTTAAGCACTTTGACTTAAAAGTTAAGTAAAAGGATTTTTAATTAAATTAAAGTATTTAATTTAATTAAATTTGAGAGTTAATTTGGATGGAATTATTAAATGAAGAGTTCATTTGATATAGAATTAGAATTCATGTGGATGACATTTCATAAGACAAAATGCAAATTCCAAATGACATTCAATTCACACACAACTAATAATCGCATAGCCCTTGGCATGGCTAGGTGGAGTCCCCTCATTGAGGACAGTGCATAGTCACACACCATACTCCTTCTATATACAAATATAGAAGGGGCTGCCACCATGCATGATATTTAGTGGGGGTGTGGAATATTTTCTCCCGACAGACTTTGTCAGAGGATATATCCAATAGTTGGATTCTCCAATATTCTCTTAACCTCCCTCATCTTCCACTTCGATTCCAGGCCTTCTTTGCTCCAATTCTCTGCAATTATCTCCAGCTATTTTTGTAGAGAAAAGTACTTTGCATTGGTGTGTGAACTTTATCGTTAGAGGTAAAATGTTTGGATTGCTCTTGCTCTTGGAGAAGCAGCTTCTAGCAGCTGTTTCCAGCGAGTTCTGGGGAGCCTTATTGTGTTCTAATTGGGCTGAAATTTTGACTGTACAATCTTCATGGTGTTGAGATATTCCAGTAAAATGTTCAGCTCAAAACAAGGAGTTTAGCTTGGGGAAATCAGGACATGTTTCTGCTGCGCCAGTGTGGAGACGGCTTCAAGAGTTGAAGGGTCTTCTTCCTTGTTTCTTGATTTTCGATTTCATCAATGTATTTCCCTCTTTAAATATGAATCCTATGCATGTCCAAGTCCTTGTGGATGTGTATGGCCTAGTTTTATTCAGTTTTTATGGTTTTATTTTGGATCCTAGTGCCACACATACCTTCAAGTGGTATCAGAGCCTTATTCGTGCATGGATTTGGATTTTTTGCTTGAATGATTGGTTCATGTGATGAACTGATTATAATCACCATATACTCGATCCATATGATTGAATGGAGTGTTTGAATAATCTTGTTTGTGGCTTCTTGCTTAATAGATTAAAAGCATGCTATTATGTGTTTTTAAGTGTTAATACATGTGATGAGTATGCTTTAGTTCATTTATGCTAATGTAGAATTTTGATTTGGCATTGGAGGATGTTACTTGTTGATATAGCATGTTGTTATTGGCCTTTAGTTTTTTTGGTCCTTTTTGGATCCAATATGATAGGAGATAATTGGAGATTTTTGAAGAATATGATTCTTGCTTAAACTTGTTTTTCAAGCATGATTGAGCACTTGAAATTTCAGTTTTGAAAGATGTTTTGGATCTTAAATTTCATCCATCATGTGTGTTTTTATGTTTAGATGTTGTTCCAAGATTTTTTATGCACAAAAGTTGAGCCAAAAATGGCTTCGCTCGGTCTTGACCCCAAAATAGGGGTGCTGCTAGCCATGGCAGCACATAGGTAGGGAAATGACCAAGAGTTGCTGCCCAACTGTGTGCAAGCCTTGACTAGTAGTGCCCAGTTTGGTCCTAGATGAGTTTTGAGCCTTGTTTTGGGTTCCTTGGGTGATCAAAATTGCTTTGAAACATACACAATTGATGCACAAATGTTGTGCAAGTTCTCTAAATTGTGTGGGATACTTTTGATTGCTTTTTAAACATGTTAGAGTTAATTTCCAATAGTAGCAAAAATATGATGCATAAGTATTATGCTTCTTTTTGTTTGGCCAATTGTTTGTTAATATGATTAACATTTAATTGAGATAATTGAATGTCAATTCTTGATTTATTTAGTATTCACTTAAGAGTTGAATGGATGGTGAATGAATAGGGATGATCATGAGTCCTCAATATTGATTTTATTTGTTTCAAGTTGTTAAAATGGGTTGCATTAAATGGGGCTTGCATGCCTCTTTATTCTACCTTATAGAAGTTATAAGAGTAGAATCACCAAGAGTGAGATTTTCTTTCTCATGTAGAAGTTGCAAGGAGCAAAGAAGATTCATGGAGGTTTGAAGACCCATGAATGTATAGAGATACACTCATGTAATAGCTAGGTTTAATCAACCCACTTAAAATCAACCGAGCAATGCACCTACAGCTCTAAGTGCATCACTTAGTTAGGCTCATGGTCATCCCACCCCAAAAGCATGCTAGGCGCATTTACTTATTTATACTTTCCATATCCTTTTGGTGTATGTGATGTATGATTAGGATATAGAAAACTTAAATAAGAAGATAAAAATCATGAGAAATTTGCAAGCAAAAATCCTCCACTTAGAATATCTAAGTACTTTCAAATATTAAATCAAAATGGATACAAATTAAAAGAATCTTATTAATTCATGCCTTCTACCAATAGTATGTGGCATGATAATGCTACCATTATTTGTGTGATGTCTCACAAGTTGTGGTTCATGCTTATAGTGGAAAGCTGTAACCATATACTTAGCATAAGATGCACTTTTGATTTGAGAACACCCATACATTGGCCCACGAGTCGTGGCATGATGTGGGCATATCTCGAATTGAAGTATGTTTGTTGGTACAACTTAACACCTAATAATGTGGATTCTCATGCGTTGTAGGTCTACATGAAAAGTGAGGCAAAATATATCAAGAGAGTTACAATTAGCAAAAGTTGTTTACCTTTGGATTGTTTGCGAATGTCACACAAGTCATGGGTTCACTTGCAAGTCCTTAGGACCTTGATTCTCTCTAGAAAATGACATTTCCCAAATTCTTCTAGGGTGAAGGATTTGATAAAATAGTGAAAGAAAAACATGCTTGAATGACCATGAATATGTTTTCATATCAAAATTCAATCATATGCTTATACCTTTTATGGAATTTTGAAATTTTCAAAAGAAAATGGCTAAAAATTCACTCACAAGCATTTCGAAACCAACAAGATAATTGAGCCAAACTTTCAAGATTGGTTGAGAAACCTTAAGATAATTCTTGACTCTAAAAAGAGGACCTGTGTCCTCTATCAAAATCCGCTAAACACATTAGGTGATAACCCTTCTGATGGGGCCCATGAAGTGTTCATTAAATTTGTAGATGATGATCAACAAGTGAGATGCCTCATAATGGCATCCATGACTAATGACCTCAAAAAGACTCACAAGCATATGAGACATGCGGGTGAGAATTACAAACACCTACAAGAGTTGTATAGTGTGCAATCTAGACACAAAAGGTTCACTTTGTCAAAAGAGCTCTTTAAATCAAGGATGGTAGAGGGTTTAGGTGTCCATGATCACGAGCTCAACATGATTGGACTCATCAAGAATCTTAGACAACTTGATGTGATCATAGACAATGACCTCTATGTGCATTTAATCCTTTAGTCATTGCCTTCATCATTTGACCAATTTACTATGAACTTTAATATGTCCAAGTAAGAGGTGGCAATTAACAAAATTGGTGACCATGTTTGTGATTGCTAAGGTGACAATGAAAAAGGAAAAACCTCTAATGCTTGCTTCCTTTTCGAAGTCAAAAGGTTCTAGGGCCCAGAAAAGAGAGGTAAGAGAAAGCAGAGTTCTTCCTCCAAAAGGAAGCAACTAGTGAAGTATTTTAGAAGGGTCAAGAAAAAGGTTAAAATCGATGTAATTTGTTTATACAGTGGTGAAAAAGGGTATTGGAAAAGGAATTGCAAAGCTTACCTTCCAACCCTTGAGAAGAGTACATATTTCTTTGATGTGCACTTAACTTAGAATTCTTTCTCATGTGTATTTGATACCACGTGTGGTTCTCATCTTTGTGGTTCATTGTAGAGGATGGAAAGAAGAAAAGGTCTTCGAGAAGGGCATATGATCCTCAGCCTAGTAAATGGAGCAAAAGTTGCCACCATGATCCAAGGCACAATCAAGTTAAACTTGGGGAATACTTGCACTGTACTTGATCTAATTTATTATGTATGTCAACTTATTAAGAATATTACTTCAATTCCCATTCTTGATTATGAAGAATATGATTTTTCTGTATCAAATGGGATGTTGAAGACATTGAAGAATGGTTCTTTGATTGGTCAAGGTACATTAAGTAATGTATTGTAGATACTTGATTCTCAACCTTCACTAATGCGCATTTAATCAAGTAAAAGAAAGTTAGATAACCAAGAAGATGTCATTCTTTGGCATGCAAAACTTGGGCATATCTCTAAAAATAAGAAGAATAAGATAGAAGCTCTCAAAATACTAAATATTAGTGGCATTGAGGACCTTCCTACTTGTGAATCTTGTTTAAAGGAAAGATGACCAAAGCTACTTTTGTAGGAAATTGGAGCGCTCCACAACTCCTTTGGATTTGATCTATATAGATGTTTGTGGACCACTAAGAATGAGTGCGAGAGGAGGCTATTCCTACTTCATCACCTTCACCAATAATTATAGTCGATTTAGACATGTGTATTTTATGAAGTACAAGTTCGAAACCTTTGAAAAGTTCAAAGAGTATAGGAGTGAAGTGGAAAAGCAATTGGTACTTAGTATTAAAGATCTTTGATTGGATCAAGTGGGAAAATACTTATGTACCAAATTCTTGGATTATCTAAAGAAGAATAGGATTTCCTCACAATGGACTCTACACAGCACACTCCAACATAATAAGCTTGTTGGACATGGTACGTTACATAATGAGCTTTTCCAATATGCCCATATCTTTTTGGGACTACACTTTAGAAATAGTGCTGAAACTACTAAATTTAGTACCTTCAAAATCAATGCCAAAATGCCACATGAGACGTGGTATAACAAAGTACCTTCTTACTACTATATTAGGGTTTAGGGGTCTCTTCTGACATGAGAAAAATAGTGGGAGACAAGTTGGATAGTAGATCCACCTTGTACAAGTTTGTGGGATACCTAAAAAAGTCCATGAGTTATTACTTTTATGATCCCACGGAACATAAGGTGTTTGTTTTGAGAAACACCACCTTCTTGGAAAAGAATTTTCTATTAGATAGAAATGGCATTATTAGTGAACTTTTGAAATAGTGCCTCACAAGCCAATAAGATTGGCATGAAAAACTATTTTACTTGTAATACAATCTTAAATGAATGATATCCTTTATAAATGGTCATCTTCATCATATGTTTATATTTTTTCACTGGCATATGGTTGAAGCCTTTAGATCACACAAGACTATGGGACTTGGTCACGCACTAAGTGGTGATCATGAAATAAGTCTTACATAATCATGACCTTGAATATCCTAAATCACATAATCTTATGACACAAGACATCTAAGATTCAAATAGGCTTGCACTAACAATGCATAATCCAAGAATTGGATGTTACTCCATTCCATGAGAAAATCGTATGTGATATGGATGCATGTTAGTAGGTTCTTGTTAGAGAACAAAGTACTGGAGACCTACCAAAAGAATCCACTAGATAACCGTAGTGGCAAGTCGGTAGTAGCTAGTTCTCCAACTTATGCTAGTGTATATAATTAGTCCTTTAACCGGAGGATCCATCATAACTTTTTGTTTAAGTCCTCATGCCTTGACTCCACTCTGGCCATCTAGTGGGCATTCCAATGGTGATTGGGCATAAGCTACTTAGGTATAAAGACTTATGAGATCCAAGGTGGGATTCGGCTCTTTATCTTTATGAAGGGCGAGTACATCTCCTATATATTCTATGATCGATTCCAAGGAGTCCTTTGCCAAGGCAGTGTGACAATTTAGAAAAGGAATTTTCCAAAGGTGAGTTCACAAATTGGAATTGAACATTAAGAATAGATACATAGTATCTAGGCTATTAGAGAGCTAACAAATGTCTTACCCTAGGCTTCTTTCATGGAGATAGGAGACGGAAGGACCGCATTTGCATGGTATCCATAGAGCTAGAATAGTTCACCAAAAGTATCATTCGGCCAATTATTGGGCTCCATGGGCTTGAGGTTGGACATCAACCATGGAGATTGGGTAATCTTCAATTAATAGAGATTAATTGAATTGAGTCGGTTAGTTTAAAGAAGTTTAAACTAATGTGAATATATTATAATCTAAAGCCACGAAGGTTGTGAGCCTATGTCCAATGAGTGGTAGAACCTAATGGATCACACACAAAATTCAATCGGTAATCCTAAATATTGAGGGAAATTTTTCAAGTGTTAGAATAATTATAAGGTGGCCGAAAATTGAAGGAATTGGTTGACATAATTTTTTAGTCATCTTGGCTTGATCAATTTAATTGTTAAATTGATCTAATTAATTAAGGAGTTAAATTAAGACCAATTAAATTAAGTGTTAATTTAATTTGGTGCCACATGACTATCAATTGATCAAGTTAACTTAAAGAGTTAAGCTAGTTGACTTAAAGATTAAGTTAAAGCTCAATTAAATTGAAGTGTTTATTTTAATTAAAATGAAGAATTAATTTTGGAGGGAGAATTCAAATGAAATGTTCATTTTGTGTTGAATTAGAATTTAATTAAATGGACATTTCAAGAGATGAAATGTAGATTCCAAATTAAATTTAAATTCAACACAAATTAACATGCAACTTGCAAGATGCTTGCAAGTTGGCATGCTTAGGTTGCACCCCTACCTTGAGGAGGGTGAGATGCCACCTTGGCATCACACCATCTCCACTCTATATATAGATATAGAATAAGGGGTGGCCAGCTCTAAGATATTCACACATTTTGTGCATCTAAAAGTTGGATCCAAAATTCCCTCCAAAAGTAATTCTCTCATGTTTTGAGGCTTCACTCTCTTCTTCACCTCGCTCACCATTTTAGGCCTCCTACCAACTCTCTTTCTCCTTGATTTTTTCAGCTAAATTTAGGAGAAAAGGATTGTCAATTGGTGTGTGGACTTTGACATTAGAGGTAAGACGAATTTCGGATATCTCGCTTTGGTGATCCTCTGTTCGAGCAGTGTGTTTCTAGATTCTATTTAAGGTCTTTCCAAGGGTGTTTGGTATTGAAATTTTTACTGGACATTCTCCATCGAGTTAGTGAAATTTTGGTCTAGATTTGGTTGGATTCTAAGGTGATTTTCCTAATCAACAATTGATCACACTCTGCTGGGCCAGATGTAGTTTGCCTTCAGTAAAGGAAACTCTACTTCAAGTTTTTGGTTGGATTTTGCTTGAAAGGTAACAATCTAATCTTAATCCATTATATAGGCATGATTTAGATCCTTATATTGGTGTACTTTAAGTTAGATTTCAGTTTTTAAATGTTTTAAATTGGATCCTTAACATTGAACCTCTTTCATGAAGTACATGAAGTTCAAAATGGTCATTAAACCCCACAAGCAATGGAAACGAACGAGCAACAAGAGCCTCACACACAACTACTGAGAAGGTTAGACTGGATCAAGAAGCAACCCAAAAGGTTTGGATTCCTTCATGAGATGAGCCAATCGGATAGTGATCCGAAGACCTATGAGAAAGCTATGTTGGGCATAAATTCGGGATATTAACTTAACACCATAGGATCCAAAATGTACTCCATGTACTCCAACAGAATATAAACTTTGGTAGATCCACCAAAGGGAATAGTTTTTATTGGTTGCAAGTGGATCTATGAGCAAAAGAGAAGTTGATGGAAAGGTAGTGACCTTTAAAGTGCAACTAATGGCAAAAGGTTACACTCAAAGACCCAGTATCGATTTTGAAGAAACTTTTTCATGGATCACTATGCCTAAGTTTGTTCGAACCCTACTTGCCATAGCCGTATATTATGGCTATAAGATAAGGCAAATTGGATGTCAAAATCACTTTCCTCAATGGAAACATAAAAGAAGAAATTTATTTGGATCAACCACAAGGTTTAACATTTGAGGAAAGTGTGCAAAAAATTTGCAAACTCCAGAGATCCATTTATGGACTCAAACAAGGGTCCCAAAGTTGGAACATACATTTTGACAAGACAGTCAAATCATTTGGCTTTATAAAAAAATGTTTATGAACCATGTGTGTACAAGAAGGCTAGTGGAAGTAGTGTACAATTTATTGTGCTTTATTTCGATGACATCCTTCTCATTAGAAATGAGGTTAGAATGTTAGAGCATACTAAAGTGTAGTTATCTACACAATTCTCTATGAAGGATTTTGGAGAAGCATTCTACGTATCAAGAATACATATTTATAGAGACGGATCAAGGAGGATGCTAGGGTTTTCCCATATCCCGTACATTGACAAAATACTAAAGAGATTTAGTATGGAACAATCCAAGAAGGGATTCCTTCCCATAGGACATCGCATTTGTTTCTCCAAGTCTATGGCCCCCAAGACTGAAGACGAGAGACAAAGAATTTCCCACATGCTTTACGCAATTCAATGTACAAAACCAAATGTGGTACATACTCTAAGTTTTACAAGTAGTTTCCAATCTGATCCTAGTGAGAGTCACTAGACAGCCATAAAAGCAATCCATAGGAACTTGAGAAGGACAAAGAATTAAAAGTAAGACGCTAGGATCCAATTATCATAACTTAAGAATCATGAAATTAATTGGTGCTTACAAACATACCAAGAATCAAATCAAGCTAGGGATTCAAATTTTGTGATAACATTACCTTGAAAAGCAAAATTCAAGGAGATACTTGGGAACTCTTCACAATTTCGTAAATTGTCTACTACTAGCGCAGCTAGAAGAGTGTGAAAATCGCCCAATCAAAACCCCTCCAAAAATTCCAAAAACATTATTGGATCTTCTCAAAGCTTTGAAGAACTCACTATAAAAAAATTTAGATCAAAAATCTTTCTAGAACTCCTAAGAGAAATTTTCCAAATCAAACTCTATGTAAGTAAATCTTCAAAACAAGCAAACTCTCATGTTTGCCTCTACTATTATAATCCACACACCAATTAAATCTTCCAAAATCTCCAATCTATGAGCTAAAATAAGAAAGGAGATTTACTGTTGTGGAAACTAATTTTAGGTAGGGAAGAAGAAGAAGTGAGCAAAGCTTTCAACACATAAATGCAATGCTTGCAAGAGGTTTTGGAGAGAATTGTAAAAAATCTAATTCTTAACAAATGGTGTGATCATAGCCGATCCTCTCTCTATATTTATCTATATATAGAGGTTGAATAGTGTGATGCCAAGGTGGCACTGTGCCTTCCATAAGGAGGGGTGGCCAAGTGGGGTGCCAAGGTGGCAAATTAAATTCAAATCTCATTTGAATTTCATGTGTATTTTAATCACATTTGAAATCTAATTCCAAATTAATTAAGATGCTATTTCAAATGAACCTTTTATTTGAATTTTCCCTCCAAAATCCATTCGTTCCATTAATTAAATTAAGCCCTTTAATTTAATTAATTATCCTTTGGCTTAACTCTTTAAGTCAAGCTAGTTTAACTCTTGAGCTCAATTTGTTAACTTAACTCTTTAAGTTAACTTGACCGATTGATGGTCATGTTTGCACCAAATAACTAACTCCTTAATTATTGGCCTAATTTAACTACTTAAATTAATTGATTAGTTTAACACTTAAATTAATCAAGCTAAAAAAACCTTCAAAATTGGCACCATAAAATCGGTCTAGTAGGAGTTGGTTTTCTAACACTTAGAAAATATTCTTCATCAATTAGGAAGCTAATTGGATTTTGTGTGACCCAATAGGTTCTACCATTCATTGAACATGGGCTCATAACTCCTTGTGACTTTTGAACATCTTATATTCATTTTAGTTTAAAACTCCTTTTAAATTAATCAATTCAATTCAATTAATCTCATTAATTGAAGAGCACCTAATGTCCATGGTCGATGTCCAACCTCAAGGCCATGGAGCCCAACTAATTGGCCGAAATGAATATTATGAAGAACCATCATCGCCAAAATGAATATTATGAAGAACCATCAACACTCTATACATACCATACAAATATAATCCTTTCATCTCCTATCTCCCGAAAGAGACCTAAGATAAGATATTTGTCGGCTCCCTAATAACCTCGATACTATGTCTCTATTCTCAATGTTTGATCAAGTTGTGTGACCTCACCTTTGGAAAACTCCTTTTCCAAATTGTCACACCACCTTGTGCAAGAATTTCTGAAAATCGATCATTATAGAATACATAGGAGATGTATTCGTCCTTCACAACAACAAGAAGTCGAGTTCTATCTTGGATCTTACAAAACTCTATGCCAAGTAGCTCATACCCAATCTCAATTCGAAAAACCTATAGATGGTCAAGGAAAAGTCAAAACATGAGGACCAAACCCAAGGTTACCATGGATTTTGATATCAAAGGACTAACAATATGCACTAGCGTAAGCAAGAGAACTAGCCATTACCAACTTACTACTATGGTTATCTAGTAGATTCTCTGGTAGGTTTTCAGTGCCTTATTCTCTAACAAACACCCACTAACTTGCACCCGTATCTCATACAATTGCTCATGGAATGAAGCAATCTCCAACTCTTAGATTTATACAACGTTAGTGCAAGTCTATCCAAATCTTAGATGCCCCGTCTCTTAAGATCCTATGACTTAGAGGATTTGAGATCACGACTATGTGAGACTTATTTCATGGTCACCAAACCAAGTCCCGTAGTCATAGATAATCTAAAGGCTTCATTCAAATACCAGTGAAGTAAAACAAAGTATAAGATAAAGATGGCTATATAAAGAGTATCATTCAATCAAGATTATTTTTACAAGGAAATAGCTTTTACAAGGCCAATCTCATTGGCTTGCATGACACTATTCCAACAATCTCCTACTTGCCCTAAAGCCAATGTTCCATGGCCTTAATACCCATCTTCATAAGATGCCCTTCAAAGACCTTTTGCGCTAGGGGTTTTGTCAGTGGATCTATTATGTTCTCTTCTGAGGCAACTATTTCCACTCGAATGTCACCTCTATCAATGATCTCCTAGATCAAATGATATCACTTCAATATGTGCTCGGACTTAGTATTTATAGATTTTAATCTTGATAGGTTTATGCCTCTATTAGGACTTTTCTACCCTCTTCATAAGCTAAACTTGTCCTTTGGGCTCTCTAGTCAATTTACTTAGCTAATTAATTATATGGTTGATTTATTACTCTTAGTCAAATTACCAAAATATCCTTAAATCTAGTTTTAGTCACATCAGTTATGAAGATGTAAATATTGTTGTACTCTTTTTTGCATTAAGCCATTTAAAAGACTTATCCTTCCTAATTTTCCTTGCTTTCCCAACGCTACCTATACATTGTTGTGTGCTTAAGTCTTTTTTGCAGTGGCCATTGCCTGCAACAAGGTCTGGGTGCTCATTGAGTGTCAGACTATTGGGCATCCACTGGTACCTTGACGCTAGACGCCTGGGTGCCTAACCCCCAATGTTTAGGCACCTAGATACCCAGCACTTAGGCTCTTAGATGCTCGGCATTTGGGCTTCATCAAATATTTGTCATCTTTGTTCTCTTAGCGAATGTAGTCATTCAAAAGTCAATCAACATGGCACATAGTTTGCCCTCTTGAGTAACACAAAGAATAGACAAAGCTTAGTGTTTATTGAGTCACTTAGGACATATAGTATAAGCTTGCGTCTCAGTGAATAACTTAGAGACTTCTTTTATTTAGGACTACTTTGTGTTTTTCTTCTGCATAAGTAGTACTTAATTTCGTTCTTAGCTTAGTTTTTCTTTTATGAGGCCAACTGTTAGCCATATGCATTTTCACATTCTTGATTATAAATATTTATTCTCTTTTTTCTTAAGGAAGTTTTCTATTCATTCACATTTAAATACTTAGTCAAATGCATAACTTTCAAATGTTATTATATGATTGACGCATGGCAAGGATGCATAAGTGGGGCACTGAACCTTTCTCTTATCAATCTCTGTTGTGAGCCTTCCGAAGGGGTTTCATTATAGTTGTGCAAAAGAGCAAGTGAGCAAAAATGTATACCTCGCTAAAGAGATCTTACCACCATTCTTAGTCATTTGAATTAAATTCCATGACGTGCTCACTAGTGCGACCTTAACGTGTGCATCAAGTAATATGATAGTATTTTACTGCAGGCCTTATTGAAGAGGTCTCAATGCGGACATCAAATATTGCAACAATACTTGAATATGGCTTTGTTTATTATGTCTTATCATTGATGTTAAATGTCATAATGATGTGCAGGTGCAAGCCTCATTCAAGAGGTCTTAGTGCTAATGTTAAGTGCCATGATGACAATAGATGTGTTGGTCATATACCCACGAGGGTTTTGATAGTTGATTTCAATGGTGCAGCCACTACCCCTCGAGGGGCATATAGTGACCTTATGCGCAGCAACCATATATCCCCAATGAACTATATGGTTTACACTAAAGTCAATTCAATTGTAGGTGTAGTTCAATTTAAGGTATTAGGGTGCTGCCACTTAGTCCCAAAAAAGATTTACATTAAGCTTACACGTAATAAACACATATACCTTAAGGAGCCAAATAGTAGGTTTATGCCAAAGTCATTCGTGAGAGAATTGCAACCACTTGCCTCCGAGGATGCCGTTGGGGGAGGATTTACAATGATTTATGCATGGCTACCACGTACCCCCAAGGAGACCATATAATAGGTGTTTATGTCAAAATCAATAAAGGATTCTACCACTTACCTCCAGGGATAGTGCCAGGGAAGATTTATGATAGGTTTACTTATTGCTACCACGTACCCCCCAAAGAGACCGTATAGTAGGCTTATGTTAAAAGAAATCAATTGATAATGCTACCACTAACCTCCGGGAAAGATTTATGGCAAGCTTATGCATGGCTACCATGTGCTCCTAAAGAAACCTCATAGTAGATTTATACCAAAGAAGATAAGAATGTGTTCAGAGGAATGCGCTAGGCATCAATTAAGCATTCAATATCGTGAGATAATAATGTAAAAGAAGTAAACTTTATTCACATAATCAATATACAAAAGTGTTGCCCCCATCTTGGTTGGCTTTATTCGACTCTAAAAACACAACTTCAAATAGGAGAAATTAATTTTTCAAAACATGGAGAAAAATAAATACTAACTGCACAATCAAAATCAACTAAGGAAAATAATAGAATAATAGAGCACCAATTACGATGTGTTCAACCAATGTGGATGGTGGCTCCTGGCATGATTATTACCATGACATTAATGTCTTGGAGTACGTTATTTCCTTTGTCTTTCTTCTTGTTGCCTTGTGGCTTTTTTGTTGACCAATCCTAAGCGTAGGAATTTTTATGTTCTTTAAGGTATTGCCGTAGTATTCTCTAATCACACGCAGATTGCCAACAACTTCACTAGTCTGCTTGGTATGGGGAACTTTCACTTCATGTGGTACATTGAAGTCATTACTCAGAATAGATTTAAGATAGGTCTTTTCAAAATGGCGCTATAAGCTAATAGGGTCTTGACTACATAAACCTCACCCTCTTTGTCAGTCACGTGGGATGAGTACCCAAAAAGATAAGTAACGACACTAGGGATGACACCCATGGGGAATGGGGCGGGGAGCTACTCCCCTATCCCCGTCCCAATCCCCGTCCCTGAACCCCACCATGTCCCCTGTCCCCTGTCCCCGTCCCCGTCCCCATCCCCGTCCCTAATCCCCACCATGGGAATATTTTTTCCCCCAATCCCCATTCCCTGAATCCACGCAAATCCAAATCCCCAAAATATTTTTTTTGTATGCATAAAATGGCTAAAAAATAAAAAATAATTAGGTCTCTATTAATATATTTTATTAATTTATATTTATAATTAATAAATTCTTATAAATTATATGAAATTACTAAAAACGTATTAAAAAATAGTATATAAGTAATAGTATATATGAAATATATAATATAAAACATAATATATAATAGTATATATGTAATATAATATATATTTTTTTAATTAATATGATAGGGCAAGGACTCCATGGAGCAAGGAGTATGATCCCCATCCCCATCCCCACCCCGGTGAGAAAAATTCCCCGAATTCGAGAATCCCCATTGGGACCTCGAAATTGAGGAATTTTTTGCCCTGCCTAATAGCATCACTAGTGAACCACAATAAAGGGGGATTGATCTTCTACAAGTGCACATCACCATTCCTAGCTAGATAAATACATCAAAGAATAGGATATCAACTGAGCTAACACAATCCACTAACACCTTCGCTCAGAAGTTAGCAAGGGATGCAAAGGTCACCAACACATTATTATGTTCTCCTCGTAGGGGCTCCTTGTCTTCTTCTCCAAATTAATGTTGGGCATCAAAGGATAAACCACAAAAAATTTCAATATTGGATCAACTGCATAAGCCTGCGTCTGCTTTGTTGCCCACACCAGCATTTTCCTCACATTTATGGTGTTCCCATTAACTAGTCATCTTGAGATCACTGAGATAATGCTAGTCATGGAGAGATCATCTAAGTTACATTAATGCTACTAGCCTTTGGGTTGCAAAAGCTTATTAGGTTATTATCAATAGTCCTTACCTTCTCCAATTGTTGGATCCTTTCTAGGATTGCTTAGCTTCTACGCCACATATGCTTTGAGATGCTCTTTTTAGATTAGCCTCTTAATTTCATCCTTCAAGTATCCACACTTCTTAGTAGTGTGCCTACAATCTTAGTGGAAACAACACCACTTATTAGATTTCTACTTCTTTCGGTCATCCATCGTCTTTTAGGGAAGGCGTTAGATAAGGCTCCACTGCAATGCCATGGTTAAAATCTCCATTTTAAGGGCTCTAAGTGGAACATAGGAGGCAAAAGCGCAATGAGGACTGCACCTACAATCTCGTGGCTTTTTGTTGTTATTATTACTCTTGTCATCACGCGCTTTGCATTTGTCGACATCTTGAATATCTTCCTAATCCTAATGTATTTCTCTGCCTACATAGAGAGTTTCCCTAGAGTAATAGGGGGGTTTTTGGCTATAGATTCCCAAAATTTAGGGTATTTCAAGTTCTACTAGATTATACTAGGCAACACCTCTTAGTTAATATGAGGAATCTTATGTACTAGCTAGACAAAGCGGTTGAGATAGTTTCTTAATGACTCTCCATCCTTCTAATTAATGGTGATAAGTACGCCACCATCTTCAAGTAGATATGTTTAATGGAGAATTTTTGGAGGAAGCACTATGCCAATTGCTTCCAGCCCATAACGGATCCAGTTGACATCTAATTAAACCATGCCATGTCATGTTTAGTGAGTGTGGTGCATAGTATCTTGCAATATACAGCTTCACTCAAATCATAAAGCTACATTCTCGCCAAGAAGTTGTCCAAGTGCTCTTGCAACTCTATTGTGCTAACAAACTCTAACAACTTGATTATTTTTGTTCGGCGGCAAAAAAATTGCATCTTCGAAGAGCGACAACTAAAGGAAGGTACAAGCTTTCAACTTCTCCTAATGATTGTGGCACCAATAAATGAATTTGGACTCCCTTAATAGTGGACATTCGCGGGAAAGATTTTGCTTAGAGAGATGAATGTGTGTCCCCTTTCTAATATATGGAGCAATGAGTGCTATCACACTCAAAGTTTATTCTTCGAGCAATTCTCTTTAGGGATGACGAATCCCCTTAGCTTTGACGAAAGGATCGCTATTGCTCCTAAGGGCAACATTCCTCTACATGTTGGGTGACCGCTTTTGGACCAGCTTAAGCAATAGCATTCTTCAACAAGGTACTCAACACCTCCTAGGTCATCTACAAAATCAACGCTAGAAGATGGTGCCACTGTGCATTTTTTAATTACGCCAAACCTTGAAACACAATAGTCATAATTTACCCTAATAAAAAATTATTACGATAACTTAAATTTATTATCATTATTAGCAGCATTGTTATTACAAACAAAACAAATATTATCATTATTATTTCTATTATTATTAAATCATTTATATTATATTTTAAAAATAATAAATCACATAAAAATAACACCTTACGACTTACGAACTTTCCAGCACTACGTTTAAGCTCAACTCAACTAGCGAAAAACCTTAAGCTCAAGGAATTAGGGCTTGAATGATTGAGCTTGAACAGAACCGAGACAACACTATACTCAGAATCCAACCCAACTAACCTAGCATCCCTATGTCAACATGCAAGTCAATGACCATAATTTGACAAATGCTGGGCTACCTCAAATGGCAACCACAAATCGTCAATAAGGATTGGCCAACTTGAAATCAAGGGGGACTTCGATTTCCTAAAATAGGATATATCTCAATTCTCACGAGACAATGACATGACGCCGGAAGCCAGCCTACAAACAGTTAGTTTTGCTCCGTTGGGGTTGATGCAGAGATTGGAAACAAACAAGAACCGTGTTTAGTTTTTGTCTTGCAACATCACATGTGAAAATACGTTCTACTTTGGCACTATCCTTTATGCTACAGAATAAGCAAAATGTATAGATAGGAGAAAAAGGAGAAGAAACATAATAAACATTGATTCACTAACATAGATATCTTTGTTGCACTTTGTTGTGTTTGCAACCATAACAAGAAGATAGTACATTTTCAATCGAAGGAAACCAAATCAAGAAGTGGCGATATAATGCCATAGACCTTTGAGTCTTTAACATTATGTCAAACTCTCCCATTAGTCGCTATTCCATCACCAGAGCCCACTCCATCGTTTCCCAACTCCATCA
>JACGDI010005271.1:1101029-1111772 GCA_014898725.1 Jacaranda copaia | reverse complement strand
TCCCCAACAACTCAAATTTATTTTAAAAAGAAAACAACAATTTTTACCATGATGCTATATTTCACTGAAAAGAAAAAATGCCAGTACAAACGGTCAGGCAAATTAGTATTTCCGGAGCACAGATAGTCACTTACTTTTATTAGCAGACCGTGCCATAAAAAACTAAACAAAAACCATGAACATATATTTTCTTCCTCATGTTTATGGATTTTCTATTTAGAGGAAGAGTTTCAGAGTAAACTGTCAACCTTTATTATAATTTTTTTGTGACAACATGTATTGCCAAAGGCATCTTCAATCTAATCCAAGTCCCTTCAGTTTTTAATATGAACAAGCCTTGTCATCAATACGTATTTACCCCAAATAATACATTCTTCAGCTGCTCTCTTGCATATTATCCCCAATAATACATTCTTCCGCTTCTATTCTGACCACACTACAGCACCCCATCCCATCACGCTTTAGTGGCATAGTTCCCAGCAGCAGAACTGACTCTCACTTTCTCACCTATACTCCCAACATCCTAACAGCCCGTTTGGTGTCATTTCCATGGGCACTTTTCATTTATGTCTGAAAATGAAAAATGGGAACTATCACTCTCTATCCATTTCCATTCAAAATATTCATTTTTTCATTTTCTAACTCTTCCTAAGCATACCCTATCATCCTACTCTCGCATTAATCAAATTTAAATTTGATTTGATATAAATTACCCACTATCATTTTAAAAAATTAATGAAATAATTTTAAAAAAATAAATCTCTTTAAACATAAATAAATATAAATCAACCTAATTTTGAAGCCTATACCTATTTTAATCGTTACTTTTCAACATTTCATCCAAATACATATCCATTTTCATTTCTATTTCAGAACTACTTTTCCAACTTCTAAAAATGCGTGGAAACTGGAAATGCCTCTAGAAATAAAACCAAACAGGCCGTAAGCTAGCCAGCCTTCAACAACTCTGAAGACACCAACTTTTCCTAACATTTCTTTGTCTCTACATGGTACATCTTATACAAGTTTTTTGACAATTTTCATGATCCCATATCATTGTTCTCACTTCCCAAGCACTACAATTCATTGCAACTTCATTCTTATTAATTTTTGCCATTTCCAGCAGTGCTCCTGCATCAGCTCCTAAAGCTCTTTAGATATTTGCTTGGTCATCCATCAACCTGCTAGCAGTCACACATGAGAAAGTTTCCTTACATCTATAGTCAGTCCTTCTGCATAGTTGACAGCCACATTCTCTACCTAAACTTTTGGCATCATCCCAAACTTTTATTTGGCATTTGGCAAGACTATGCAACAGTATATTTCCATATAAGGATTACGCAATTTATGAAGAAAGAGGCAGACAACTTCTGGCTGATCTATCGAGTATTTTGACATTAAATTTTTTAGGTCAACACTAACATAAAGTGAAAAAAGTTGAATCACAGATAATGTCAAGAACTATATGTTAGTAAATATCACAGACCAAAAACCAAAGTTTAGAATTGCAGACAGAAAGGAAATATAGATTTTTGGGCAGCAAACCTCTAGCTCCTGTTCTGATTTTTTGAATCTCTCATTATAGTCTCGCATTTGCAGATAACATTTATGCAACTGCACCAACCACAACACTTAGTTTCAAGGATTTCTAACTGAACTAAGAATAATAGCTAATGATAAATTACGTTACCTTGGCTAATTGAATGCGATGATTTGAAGTAAGCTTTTTGGCTGAAATTAATGAATCCTCCAATTTCTGAGGTCACAAATTATTCTTAGGAAAGGATACATAAAGAGCCAAGCAATCGAGCGCTATATTAGAAAACTCCTAAGTAATAACTTTTATCAGCAATATAAACTATTTACCTGGTATTTTTCCTGTAATTTAGAAACAACTTCTTGCTTGTCTGTAACCAAGTCTTCCATCAGAGACATCTGATCAATAAGTTAAATATTATTTCTGTTACCACCTGAGCAGTGACCAAAGATTCACAAGAGCAAGAATAGAGGACCCACCAACCAGAGGTATCAAAGATTTTTGGTGAAGTTTCCAACTAATCGCAGATGCATTAGACAGACAGAATTGCCACTGAGAAATTAATTCCTTATACAACCATATATGATATATCAGAAGTAATAGGTTGTTGTCTACCCATTATAATTCCTGATAACTAGAAAATGCAGAGTAATGACTCTATGTCTGTGTTTGTGGTGCTTCCCCGTAAAGCAAAGTTTGACAGTATTTAAGAAGGTGATGAAGATCCAGAAGTATGCTTTCTGTAAATTCTAGGGATTGATATTAAAACTTTGAAGCATAAATACGGCAAATGTACCAGGACATGGAGCCAGGTATAGTTGTGGTTTCATATTTGGACCAAACAATCACATTGTGACCAAATCCACCTGTCACAAATGAGTCTGGGTATTCATCCAATAATATAAAGAGGTACAACTTACAGATTGCATTACTGGTTTTTAAATCAATATTCATTACCAATTAAGTTTCAGTACAAACTCCAACCACAATTAATTAAAATATTACATCATAGAATGAACTCTAACGTGTCGCACCACCTCTAAACCCCCAGAGCATAACCTAGCAACCCTGCCCCCCCCTCCATCCCTCACTCCAATCCCCACTTCTATGTTCCAATAACCTGCAGGTGCCATAACCTGCTTCCAGCAATGCAGCACCTGTGGTCCTTCACACTAGCACTGTCCCCGAAACACATCTCTTCCAGCCTATCCATCCGCTTCTGCTCTTGCTTCTGTCAATGCCCTTCCCAAAACAACTCCTTAACCCTCTATCACCATTTAGGGTGGAATTTGCAACTTCAACACTACATCGTTGAAAATATAAAAACACACAAGTTTGACATTTGGATATGTCTAGGACAAAAGAATTATGTAAGTCACGGGGGGCTTATTTTCCTTTCTCTTCATTTACTTTACCTTAATTAGACAAATTCATAGAAAATTAGACCCCAAATTAACTTATCCTTATCAAAGACTTTAAATCCTGCAAACTACTCTCAAGTTTCCCAAATACATCTAATAATTACAGAGATATTTTATCGTATGAGATAATTAATTGAGGACTCTATATTCAAACATTCTAACCTAGATGTGTCAATGGGTTGGCAGAGAAAAAAAAGACAGTCAAACTGGAACTGGATTCAATTTTGGGCTCAAGATAGTTAAAATTGTCAGGAGGTTTCAAGTTGAGTCAGAGCAAACAGGGGTCAGTAAAACCGAGTTGGATCGACCTGACTAGGTAGGTTCAGCTGAAACCCAACCTTTCTCTATGCATTTTTCTCATCTGGGACTAACAAACTCCTAGAGACTTAGCTAGCAGTGTCAGAAGCATGCTACAGCATATTGTCTAGTTTTAACTCCAGATACACAATGTGTACCTCATTACGAAGTTCTTCAAGCTTTTGATTTGAAACTGCTAATTTGCTTTCTCCCTGTCAGTGCAGACAAGAAATAGTCAGGGTATTAGTCAATCAGATAAGCAGACATATACATCTAAATAAGATCAAGAGTTCAACCTGATCTTGATCATCATTCAATGACTCCAAAGAAAGCTCTCTACTCCCACGATCATCAAATCTAGACCTGCTCGGGCATATATAGTTACATATCTACAGCAGCTTGCCACCAAATAAACTGCAACGTATATAACTAAATAGCAAATGCAGCCACTACAAATTGAAGCTACAAACTGAATCACATGTATGTAAATACTCTAAAGCTAGTCCACTGTTGCAATTAAATTACTTTGCAAATATAATCAATCCTCTCATAGTTAAGCAGGTCAAGCAATATTAGTATAATTTGATTGCATGCAAGAATTGGTTGAATCAAGGTCCTAGATAGACAATACTAATGCACACCTACCACTCAGGTCATATCTAGAATATCTTCAGGGCCCCAGAGTAACTAATCTGATCACTCATATGTACTATTGGCACGATATGATTTAATCTCACACTCCAAGCACCCTGGATATAAAGGGACAGAAATAAAAAGGCCCCTAATAGCAGCAAATTGAATTTCTTTGCAACAAAAATGGCAAACTAGGAAGTATTTTTCTTATTTTTACATGGCAAAATTCATTTCACGAAGTCTCATCCCTGTGGCCAGAAAAATTCAAGTAGGCTCAGAAGCACGAAGCATCTCCAGCATCTCATTTAGAGGGTTAAAGGTGGTTCAAAACATCTCAACTTTGGTGTTGGGGCAGGCACCAACATGTCATGTCAGATGTAGTTCAGATAAACAAAGTTGCGTAAGATTTTGTCATTGGAACCAAATTAATGGCCCTAAAGAACCTGGTTCTGATCTAAACAAGCATATTTCCTATTGAATTTTTCTGAAGCAGCATACAAAAAGAATTAGAGAACTAAGCAGGGCGGTGGACAAATTAGTAAGAAAACTAAATAAAAGTTTAAAAAATAGAAACAATCACAAAAAAGGAAAAATAGCATTAATTACACTATGGTACTCATAAAAACACATAAAAAACTTAAAACTCTAACAGTAGTCAGTATCGTTCTTGATGCCTCTCTTTAATGTTATCCTCACAAGCTCCAATTCCCAAAGAGATCCCAACATGACCCTCTTGACAGCCCTGGTAGCTCCTACCCTTCTCAGATGATGAATAACCAGTAACCACAGCTGAAAATGAGTTGCAAATCATGATGTTGATAACGTTGAAGGCTTCCTTCATGTACCCCATTTTCCAGAAAGACAATAGTGAGCAACTGTCAAAATTATTAAACATAATCTCCCCCCATGTTTTCCTTTTATAGCTATGACTGTAAACGAGCTCTTCTGTTTTCATTATTTTAACTCCAATGGAGCATCCCAGAAAGGAAACAGTCAGATTATTATGTTCATTTTGACAGCAAGCTTTTACTCAAAGGAATTTAGGCAAACACAATTATGAAGTTGAAATTCATGGGGTTTTGCATCAGTTACAACAAATCGAAATGCATAGTCTTCATTAAATTTGTAGCTCCACTGATACCAACATAGTAAATTAGTGATACTCAACTATCTCTGTTCATTACTAAGCAATTTGACGCTAGACATTAGAGTTGATGCAAATACACAAAGAAATCAAACAATTGCATCAACTGTCTTTGCGAGGGAAGAGTTTCTACAAACTTCAGGAGGGAAATTTATTGAAACATTCCTTGCTAGCTAGAAGAACCATCACTGGCATTTTGAAAGAAGATTTAGAAACAGTTGTAGGGTATCATGAAATAAACAAAGAAATAATACATCCTTCAGAGCTTGTTATCAATAGTAAGTACAAAGCACAGAGTATACCTATTCAGTAGGAGGAGCTGTTGATGTTTATCCTTGTCCCCACTTTTCTGATGACTGCTATTCCTCTGTTGCTCAATATTTTTATCGCTACCTCTTTCCCAGTCACGCCCACGCTTTCTCCCACGCTCCTCGTGCTCAACATCCATATGCCTACTATAATCCCAAAATCTCTCTTCATCCGCATATCGATCCTTTGCACAATCATGACCATGTAGGCGATCATGACCTCTCTCCCGGTTTTGGTCATGGTCTTGAGACGTTTCCCAATGTGCCTCCCAATTATGCTGCCTATCACAGTTATCATCTCTTCCTCGATCTCTTCCACTATCACCATCAATAGTCCTCTCCAAATCATGTCGAGAACTCTCACGCTTATAGTTTGGCCTCCCACCCCTAGTCCTCACTTCATTCACCTTGACAACTCGCCCATCAATGGTCTGAATGAAAGCTCATGTCAATTATTAATAATTAACAGCTGAAAGTCATACAACCAAAAATATAGAACAGATAGACAACTCTATAGAAAAAGATGCATGTAAATTTGATATTACTAATCAGTTAGACATGAGAGGGAGGGAGGAGCACCTTGCCATCCATTTCCTTGATGGCTTGCATTGCTGATCTAGGATTAGCAAAAGTAACAAATCCATAGCATTTTCCCCCAATGGAGCGGTCATTGATTATCTGGAAGTCAGATATTTCTGTCACTTCAATTAATGTTCTATTTGATAAAGTTAAATGCAGAGAGGAGAATATATGACGAGGCAAATACCAAAATACATGAATAAATTCACAAAATGCACCAAATCAAGATACTTTGAATTCAAGGAAACACAGCTAGATTATTATAGGGACTATAATGGTAATAAAACCGCATCAGGCAGTAAAGGTGTCAGAAAAAAGCAGCTTCGCAGAACAGCCTTTTGGAATATACAGGCTCCTACAATATTTTATGATTTTGTCCATCAAATCACTACAAAATTATTTGTGCCCAAATTAGAGTCTTTTTCATTATTTAGCTTTGCCTTTAAGTACATAGGGATGGTAATCATCCAAAAAAAATGGAAGTGCATGGGCATGGCGATTTAAAAATCCTTATTTTCAAAATATAATTTTATTTGATTAATGGTCAACCTATATCACTCTTTTAGCGGGTGGATGGGGAACTAGCAATGATCGTCTTTAAAAGAAAATAAAATAAAAAATATCCTATGTCACTCTTGGATTTAAGATACTAATATTAGTTTCACAGGCAATATCCAGTTTGTGAATTCAGCTCCTTGTAAAAGCCCCTATAAAGTCATGTAATGCTTCCAAGTTATTAAAGATACAAAAACTGAATCGGTTTTTAGCATTCTCAGACTCTGAAAGCATTCTCAAAACAGATTCTCAATGATATTCTTCATGATTTCATTCTCAGACTTTGGCAGCAAACAGTGCCAAAAACCACATAAAGCACATGAAAGAAATTAGCATCAGAATCAAGTACTTCCCTCAAGAACTAACGTAGAAAATGAAAATGAAAATGAAAATGAAAATGAAAATCAGAATGAGAATGAAAATTTTTGTATGTACTCAAAGTCTTAATCTGAAAAGTAAAAGTTACGACAAGTGTTTCAATTTCAAACAAAAACATAAAGCCAATTTTAGAGGTGTAATGCGAATTACTTGCACAATGCTAGTGCAATAAGATTGCACCTGCTTGCCAGGGAATGAAAAAAATTACTCCAGAACTGGTCTCTCAAAATCAACATACTTTTGAATAGTGATGACAGACTTTTATTGATTGCTGCCAGCAAATTAAGCTGTTGATTACCAATTAAGAATTAGGACAGATGAAGTGTAAATTGGACTTTGAGAAAGCTTGAGACAATATACAGAACTTTTGAATTGGCTCTGTGAGTGTGATGGTTATTTGAGAAAATGGAGTTAGTGGATCAATTCTGGATCTAGTCTGTGTAGCCATTGTTATATTGAGACTATATCCAGTCAAGTTTTTCTTTAGTACAAGGGAGCAGGAATGTTTACTCTCTTTTCCTCTTATTCTTGTAAAGGAAGTTATCAGGTTGATTGTGAAGAAGAGAGTTAAAGTTGTGTTGTTGATTGAGAGGTTCACTGTGACAGCTGGAAATGTAGAAAGGATTGAAATAAGCTACAGCCTATGATACTGTATTTTTCTCTTATGAAATTGAAATTTGAAACGTGGTAAATCAAGACACTTGCTCAGTATCTTCCAGTCAATTCTGGTGATACAAGTTAACTTGATTAAAAGTGGATGCTTGCAATGGCTAATGCCAAAAACTCCAATTAATGGCCTCAAATTTGGGATAAAGCTGAAGCTGCATCTCTACATAAATTATCGTAAGGGCAAGCTCTACAATAGCAAGGCACAAGCACAAGCAGATGTTGAACCCTATTCTATTGAGAAGAAAAAAAGAAAAATAGATATTCGGAAGATGGAAGCACTTAAAAAATCTTGTTGATAGATTCTTATAAATCTACTGTGTCTAATATTCAAATAGGTTTTCTGCCACTTTTGAAACTCAAAATCTGTAAGATAGAATAGAGAAATTGCAAAGGAAATTTTTTTAAGAGAGGTCAAATGGATATTCAGGAATTTTCTAGTCATTTTGGATAATGTCTGTGAATCAATACAGGGCAAAGGAATAGTTACGAGAAGTTTGCATGACATCTACCAAGCATTATTAGGCAAGTAATTGAGGTGATTCGCCAGAGAACAAGATAAACCACAGGCATAGGTCATCCATATCAAATATCAAGAAAGAAGACGAAAATTATAAAGATTAATGTCTTACAGGGTTAATTTTCATAGGAGTGTTAGAATACTATAAGACCGAACAACCTTAAGCTCTTAAGCTTAATGCTTTTATAAAACACAAGCCAATTTGAACAGTACCTTCAAGAAAGGTATGCACTAGCAAGTCTAGCATATTAGGGGATGGATCCAACCATTGCATCATCATCATTGTTGTCAAAGCAACAATAATAGAAGCAGTGGGTTTTAGTAGTACTAGCAGTGGTAGTAATAGTAAAATAACAATACCAACATTGATCAAGAGCAAAAACACTTAGAATGATAAGGAGCATTAGTCATTACCCAAGCCACCTTGCTATTTCAGTAACTAGTTGGCACAACCTTGGCATTCACAACCTTAATGCTTTTTTAACAAACCAGAAAAGTAAATTTTGAACAGTACCTTTAAGAAAGGTACGCATTGCATCATCGTTGTTGTTGTCAGAGCAATAATAACAATAGTAGTGGGTTTTAGTGGTACTAGTAGTAGCAACATAACAACACAAGCAATAATGATGACAAAAGACATTTACAACAATAGCATGCATTACCCAACTATCTTTCTATCACATGTTCTTGGCTTATCTCTATATATCTAGATTTATCAAAACGTGGAAATTCATAAATGTTCAAACCCCAATATCAAGCTTAATCTATTTCAGCATATACTAAACCAAGAATGCAGTAGGCTAGGTTTCACAATTATCTAATTAATGTTCATAAATGTAATAAATGATCAAACCAATTACATTTTGTTGATACATGTGTTATAGAACCTATACTACTAGAATGGCATATATTACAGAGTGGAAGATGGGCTTAGACTAACTACTTTGGTTTCTCTCAGTGTCAGCATTTTAAATTTCTCCAGTAAAACCTAGAACTCCTGCACATATCATTCAACTCCCTTCCCTCATCCAAAACCCACCCACGTTTCATAAAATTCTACATTCAGTAGGAGAAGCACCATCTCTTTTCCACATCTCCCATACACAGATTTTAAACAATACAGCATCACCATTTACTTGACACCTTAAAAAAAATTCAATAAATTCAATCACAAACTTGCACTAATTATCAAAAGAATAAATAAATAAATAAAACAATCACATACGTACGCATACACATTAGTGTGCCAAAGTAGCTATGTTTAAGCAATGAAAATATCTGTACATTTCCGTTTCACAAGTCTCAGAATCATTATAGTCCCAAACCCCAACAACCAAGCAATTTTTCCGGTCGCTGAAAAATATGATAGTTCCACAACTAACTTGCATTTTGAACTAAAGAAACTGAATTAGTCCAGTTAAGAGTTTGTTTTAACAGCGGCTCCAATCAAGAGAATCATCTTGCACAAAGAATAATAAATGAAATACGTACATAACAATTTGGAATTGAAAGTTCAAAAAGAAAAAGGGAAAACAAAGGCAAAGTTCAGAAGCTATAACCCCAAACCTTAAAATTCAGTGAGCATTAAATAACAATTTGGAATTGGAAACACATATAATTTTAAAAACCCCAATAATATACAGTTCCACATAAGCAAGCAGCAGGGAAATAGGTAAAAACGAGAGTCGGAAGAGGAGACCTTGACGGCGAGAACTGCACCGTATATGTAGAATGCTCTGCGAAGGCTCTCCTCGGCGATGTCGTAGGGGAGGCCGCCCACGTATATGGAGCTGTTGTCGTCGATTGTCATTCTTTTCCTCTCACCCGAAAAGCTACATGCCAATTGCGCCCAAATTACAGTGATGATTTGAGTCCAATTGTCAATTTGCCCACTTCTCTTTAGAAATTTCATTTTTCAAACCCGGCCTTTCTTTTTGTTTCCAATACACTTTTGATCCCCGATGGCGATCAACTTATGCCAACTTCTAAAAATACTATTTATTTTTTGATTAATTAGAATTAAATCTCTTTATCTACTTTTATTTTGTACTTTACTCTACACTTAATTTTCTAAATATTGAACTCCTTACTTTTTTCAAAACTTGAGAAATCACTCCTCAAATATTTAAAAAAAAACTTAAATACCTTTTGATATGTGATAGTCTAACAGGTTCACTAAGCAAGCTCACTCTCAGTTTCAATCAATCTAGCGGGCCCACTAAGCCCAACATCGATTTTGGAGCTAACCTATTTGACAATAATTATTTGGTCGAATAAGCTATTATCGATCGGGCTCGACAAGACGCGTTACCTTTTCTAGTCTTTTTCCACCATGTAGCAGGTCGATTACTTAAAGGGTCGACCAGTTAGATCTAGTTGACCGTTGTCAACCTCAGGCCTTTTTCTCTGGCGCTGACTCAGATCCAGGCTGCATTTATTATTCTGTCAGGCGTCATGTCTCCGCATTAATGACACGTGACTGCCGGTACAATCGCTGCCACCAACCCTGCTACCACCTTTGACAGAGAGGTGCACGCTAGAGATACCATTCATCCTAAAAAATGGGAGATTGTGCCATCTAGAATAGTATCAAAATCTAAAATAACCATTTACCCCCCGATAAGGATTAAAGCCCACTACACCTTATAGGGGCACGATGGACAAATTATGCCTGTAGAAGGCTATAAATACCTTATATTTAACCA
>JACGDI010005271.1:1085215-1100929 GCA_014898725.1 Jacaranda copaia | reverse complement strand
CGGCCGCTAAGAATCTAGGCGACCACCCACCCTCCGTGAAACCAGTCCTAAACGCCATCAAGAGGAGAAAAAGCGGCCAAAGTTACAGGAGCAGATTGTAGACTTAATAGACCACGTTCGACATGATCAAGTCTAACAGCGCGATAGGGTTGAATGCTCTAGGCGTGAACATTGCGGTGATATGAAAGAATCTGCGAACCTCACTGCCCGACTTTTTCTAGCCCCACAGCACGATAGGATCGCATGAGCCAGGCCATACCTTAACATAAATACCACCCAGGCTGATTGAGAAAAATAGGAGAAAGTGTCCCATCAAGTCCAACAGTTGAATAAGCATCTCAACGAGATCTAGAGGAGAAATACTGAAAGAATGCTCAACTTGGAAGGCCCTCAGAGATCTCAACGCGAGAGGGGATCTCTGTTTGTTCAGGATATTATCGATGAGCGCATTGCTATCGATGCAAAGGTTCCATCCGGCCTGTTGAGGTATGATGGATCGACGGACCCCAATGAACATCTCATGTAGTTTGAACACATGATGTAGTTGCATGGACACAATGAGTACATACATGCCAAAATATTGGTAACCACCTTCCAAGGTATAGCACTAAATTGGTTTGTAAAGCTCGAGTTGTCATCAATTTACTTCTATGATCAGTTGTGCGATAAATTCTTGCACTAGTTTGCCAGTAGGTGGAAGTCGAAACTCCCCCACACTCATCTTCATACTGTAAAATAGAACGAAGGGGGGTTTTTTTGGGATTTCTTCACCAAATTTAATACGGAGGTCCTGAGGATTGATAACCCCAGGATCGAATTCTTAATCGATGTATTGTTCTAAGGGCTAAAGCATAAGGAGTGCACTAATGCTCTGGTGCGAAAAAGGCCTAGGTTGATAGAGGAGTTGCTTGACCTAGCTGAGAGGTATATGATGTAGGAGGAATAAATAGGCTTAAATTCAGATCCTCCAAAGGCAATAAGAAGAAAAAAAGAAAGAGACGACCAGAAACACAAAGAGAGAGGTCGATCTCCCATCAAATGATTCCATGACTATACACCTTTGAACATCCCAAGACAGGAGGTCCTGTATGCCATCCAACATGATAACCTCCTCAATAAGCCTAGAAAGTTGATGGAGACTGAAGCCATGAAAAAATTAAAGAAATATTGCCACTTTCACGAGCAAAAAGGGCATGATACCAATGAATGCTTCAATCTCTAAGATGAGATCGAGAAGTTAATCAGGCAGGGACACCTCAAGAAGTACATAGCCATGGACCCTCAGGTCGAATAGGGTAAAACCGACTAAATTCCCCATAGAGAAAGGTCGGTTAGCTCTAGAAGGGAAGAAAAAGGAAAGAAACCTACCTATGAAGATTGCCCATCCATTCGAGGAGTCAATGATATAATTACGGGTAGTCCTACTAGGGAGGACTCAAAATTTGCTCGAAGACAAACTCAAAGGAGGCTCGAGTCTGTCAAGGCCTCCCACATCGAGACAACATTCTATCTTTCAATAATCGCAGAGCTCATTTCATTTATTGATGCTGACCTTGCACACCTAGAAGACAGGAACATCGACCAAAAAATAGACTGCCCAATGGTAGTTTCTGTGGAGATTGCCAATTTTGAAGTGCATAAGGTTTTGGTTGAAAATAGCAGCTCGGCCAATACAATATTTCTCTCCATTTTGAAAAGAATGAATATGGGCCAGTTAAAATTTAAACCTATTTGCATGCCGCTGGTCAGGTTCAGGGGATTGAAGATCATTCCAGAAGGGTCAATTAACCTATCCACATCATTTGGAGAGGCTCCCAAAAGATGAACTTTTATGATAAATTACCTGGTGGTCGATGCTCCATTCACTTACAACGTCATCATAGGTCGACCCACCCTCAATAACTTCGATGCAATTATGTCCACCTATCACCTGAAGGTCAAGTTTTCAACCCCAACAGGTATGTGGGAACTTTGATGCAATATGAAGGAGGCCTGGAGATGCTACAACATTTCGATTGAGTTAAATGAGTAGAATGCTCAATCGCAACTGAAGACCTCAAGGGACACCCCTATAGCAGAACCTAAGGAGTCCCAAGCCAACAAGAAGTGAAAGTTCAAAGACACTAGAGTGGAGCCCATCGGAGACTTTAAGACTATTGAGCTCAAGTAGGGAAACCTTGATAAGATGACCTGTATCGAAACAGACCTGGGCCCCAATATGGAATGTTTCATGGTTGACTTCCTGAGAGCAAATATTAACATCTTCGCGTGGAAGACATCAGACCTGCAAGGAATCGACCCCAGTGTCATTGTACACCACCTTAATGTTGATCCCTCATACAAACCAGTCAGGCAAAAGATGATGGCATTCAATGCAGAGAGGACACAGATCATCGAAGAGGAGGTTAGGAAACTATTAGATGCTGGTTATATTGTAGAGATTCAATATCCCTCTTAGCTTTGTAATGTTGTCCTGGTCCCTAAAAATGAGGGGTAGTGGCGGATGTGTAATGATTTTACGAATTTGAATAAAGCTTGCTTTAAGGATCCTTACCCCCTACCTAGCATAGATTCATTAGTTGATTCAACTTTTGGGTATGAGTTATTAAGCATGATGGATGCATTTAAAAGATACCATCAAATTTTCATGGCTCATGAGGACAGGGACAAGACCTCTTTTTGTGGTTCCAAATGGATTATACTATTTTTTGGTTATGTTTTTTAGGTTAAAGAATGTAAGAGCAACTTATTAGTGACTCGTTAATTTTATGTTCAAAGACCAAATTGGTAAATCGATGGAGGTTTATGTCGATGACATGATTGTTAAAATAGGAAAAGCTCAGGATCACTTACTCAAACTTGATCACACTTTTGCAATATTGAGAGCCTTTGGTCTAAAATTGAATCTAAATAAGTGTACATTCAAGGTTCGGGCAGGAAAATATTTAGGCTACATGGTCAGCCAAAGAGGCATTGAGGTCAATCCATAAAAGATCCAAGCAATTCTTGATGTCACCTCTCCAAAAATAGTTCGAGGTGTTCAAAGGTTGGTGGGCAAGATTATAGCCTTGGGCAGATTTATTGCAAGATTGGTTGATAAGAGTTTACCCTTTTTCAAAATTCTCAAAAATGCCAAGAAGTCGGGCTTCCAATTGACTGTGCAGTATGACCAGGTGCTAGTCGAACTAAAATAGTACTTGGTCTCACCCCCCATGTTGGCAAAACTCGAGCAAAGTGCTCTAAGTATATTTAGCAATCTTCGTGGCATCAATCAGCTCAGTATTGATCTCGACCTGAGACAGCATGCATTGACCAATCTACTATTGTAGCAAGTCCCTCCACGGGCCAGAGCATAATTATTTAAAAATCGAGAAATTTACTTTAGCACTCGTGACTACAGCTCAAAAGTTATGACCGTACTTCCAATCTCACTCTATTATAGTGCTAACCAACTAACCATTGAAGCAAGTATTGGCGAAGCTGGATACATCTGGGAGATTAACCAAATGGGCAATCGAACTGGGAAAGTTCGATATTACTTTCCAACCTCAAACTTCCATCATAGCACAGGTCCTAGCTGACTTTATTGCCAAGCGAGTCGACCTACCAGAGACGAGTCCTGAGTCTCCTCTTGTTTAGACAATGCACGTCAATGGATTATTGACCACATTCGGTGGTAGAGTAGGCGTCGCTCTTCGCTCCCCAAAGGTAGAAGAATATGATTTAGCAATAAAATTCAACTATGCAGTCACAAACAATGAAGCATAATATGAGGCCCTTCTCGTGGGAATGAGAATGGCACTTAAGCAAGGAGTTGAGCACCTAGTCACAAACACAAACTCCCAGTTAGTGGTGGAGCAAGTCGATGGAAATTTCGAAGCCAAAGACATGACCATGAGCCGCTACTTGGCCGAGGTGAAGCAGTTACAACAATCATTCAAAAGGTTTGAGCTTGCCCAAGTTCTTCGATCAAAGAATGAGTAGACAGATGCTTTTTGAAATTTGCTAGCTCTACCAAGGAGACAAGGGAAAAAAAATCACATTTTTTGTTTCTGATAAGTCGTCCATTGGGCCTATCGATGAGAATTTAATTGCAAGCGTTGAAGGAAAGACAGCTTCTTGGCAGACTCTGATTAAATTGTATTTAAGCCAAGGTACCGTCCCCGAGGATAGGAATGAGGCCCGATACCTTTGAGGTTAGGCTTCCAAATTTGCCCTCGATGAGCATGATCAGTTATATAAGAGGTTGATCTCGAGCCCCCCATTGAGGTGTCTCAACTGAGATCAGGCTTCGGAGGTGTTGCAAGATATTCATGCAGGTATGTGTGGCAATTATTCTAGAGAAAGATCCTTAGCCCACAAAGTGATAAGGTATGGATACTTTTGTCCAATATTGTTGAAAGACTCGATGGATTATGCACGTAAATGAACTTCATGTCAAGTCCATTCAAATTTGCCATACCTACCCATAACGCTGATGGTCAGTGTTCAAATTTCTTGGCCTTTTGATCAATAGGGAAATGGCATATTAGGCTCATTACCAAAATCGACAGGATAGCAAAAATTCATAATTATAGCAGTCGAGTATTTTACTAAGTGGGCTGAGGAGGAAGCCGTTCCAAAGATAATGGATATGGCCATTAAGAGTTTCATATGGAAGAACATTATATGCCATTTTGGTTTACCCAAGGTCCTTATTTCTAACAATGGTACTCAATTCCAGAGCAAAAGCACTAGGGGCTGGTGTGAAAGTTTAGGCATCACACAACATTTTACTTCAGTGGGTAATCCTCAGTCGAATGGTCAGATGGAGGTGACCAACAAAATGATCCTCGACCATCTAAAAGCAAGGATACAGGATACTAGTTTGAGCTAGGCAGATGACCTACTCGGCTTGTTATGGGCATATAGGATAACTCCTCAAACAACCACTAACCACATCCCTTACAACCTAGTTTATGGGTCTGAAGCAGTAATCTCCTCAGAACTAATCTAGCACACAGCTTGAGTGATTCATTTCCATCTACTACGAAACACATCGGAGAGGAAGCTTGACCTCGAGACCATTAACGAATGTCATCAAGAAGCTTATAACACCACGCAGCATTATAGGTTGAAGATGGTCGAGAACTACAACAAAGGAGTTAAGGTGTGCTGTTTTAAGGTCAGAGATCTTGTCCTAAAAAAAGTTGAAGTCTCCAAGAATGTTGGTAAGCTCAACCCCTAAATGGGATGGACCATACACAGTTGTCAAAGTATCAAAACACAATGCTTTTAGATTGGCCAATATGCAAGGAGAAGAACTCCCCCGCCTATGGAATGTAATTAATCTTAGGAATTTTTACATTTGAAGTCATATTGTATTTACTTATTGAAAGCTGTCAGCTCGAATAAAATTCCAGCAATATGGGTATAATTCGAAGTCACTATTATAACAAGCCAACCATGTAGTCGACATATAAGCAGTTCACGCTGCCACTCAAGTGGCCCCATGCTGCCACTACTCATGTTGACCCAATAGTCGATGTGTAAGCAGTTCGCACTGCCGCTCAAGCGGCTCCATGTCACTACTACTCACGTCGACCCCGTAGTCAACATATATGACTTTCACTTTGCCAATCAAGCGACTTCTTGCCGCTTTAATCTAAGTTGACCCCATCATCGATAAATAAGCAACTCGGGCTGCCACTTAAGTCGATCATGTAATCGATAAATAAGCAACACTGTGCTACCACTTTGGCTTAATGCTTCTATGCTTGGAGTCGACCTTTGCAATCAACGAAGCAATAATCTATGTCTATCCTGTCGACCATAGAGTTGGAGATCTAGTGGTTGGCTCAATAGTTAACCAATAAGTGTAATGGATAAAGTTAAAACAAGTCCACTTGATCAACAATAATTTTTAAATTTTCTCAACTATCAAGGTGGAAGCCAGGTCATCCATCAGTTACTCTCCACATTATTACAACAACTTAATCAGAGGTGAAAACAATCAATTGCTATCTTCAACAAGATAAAAAGGAACAAAAAGTAGTATTTATTCATTAACTAATTGATTGTTATTACAACAACATAAAAGAACGAAGACAACATAGGCGTTGGATTAGTTCTAGCTAGCCCCTACTTACTAGACTTTAGGCTATTCAGAGTTTGGATTAGGCATTGTAGATACGAGTGGTGAGACTACTCGAGGAGGTTCGGATGGCTCGACGACATTGCTCATAAAGTTGGTTAAGCATTACACGTATAGCACCACTCAACCTCTTCTTCCTTCACTTGAGTCACTAGGTCCTTGGTGAAAGAGAACTCCTTGGCCAACTATTCTAGTCTAGTGTCGACTTTGGCCTTCTTTTTCTGGGCCTTAGTTAATGGCTCATCGATCGCAGTGACTGCAGCTTTTGTCCTCGAGGCTTGCTCAGCTTTACCCTCCACAGGATCTGGATACGCTTCCAGTTTCTTGTTCAGCACCAAGCTTATCCTGCTCTTATCTTCAATGCGGAAAGCATATCCTAGATGCTCGAGCTACTTTACAGATCTATGGAAGACTTCTCAAGCATCATCTAGGGACGCGACCACACTTGCATCCTAAAAAGCAACATTGATGATGAACTATTCAACCACTTCACATCGCATCCTTTACCTGCAGTAATCTTTTCTAGAGCTTTGCCCCCTTCTCAACCATCAACCTTTTGCCTCAACACAGGGTTGCTTGGGATTGAATATTCCCAATGAGTAAATCAAGATTCTACTGCTTGCTCGATTTGAGCAGGCATTGGAGTGAAATTTGATCTAGTCGAGCTTGCTGGTTCCGCTGGTGCTCCCTCTTATCGCACAGCAGTTGCTCAGCAATGCTCCATATTCCTCAGAGCTTGAGCTTGGGATTCAAGCTACTCCTTGCCATCACTTCTTCTTGATCTGCAGGCACAAATAATATAAGCAATCAGAGTTGAGCAAGGAAGGACTATCTACAATTACAACTATCGACAAGAACCATTACTTAACTGATCGCCTTTAAATAGGTTGAGTTGGGCCAGTGACAAGCCAGCTAGGACCAAACACCTTTCCTCAATCAGAATCGAGGCCTCCATATGCCCAAATCCAACTAAGTTCCTGATGAATGTGTTGGGCTAGCTAGGTGTTTGGTTCCCGAGCATCTCCACAGGCCCCCTCCACTAACCTCGAGGAACGTCAAGAACCCCTAGCCTTCGAATATAGAAAAAGTATTTTTTCCATTCTTAGTCATACAATGAGGCAAGGGATACCAAGAATTTTTTGTGGGATCGAGCGGTTAGGTAGTAGAACCCAAACTCCTTGGTACTACCTGACTTTCATGACATAGGCAAATGAAAAAGATTCGAGAAGTTCGCAAAGAAGGTTGGTTGATTATATAAGTGCATCAGTATGGCGAAACTGTACAACGTGGCAAAATAATTTGGCAATAGTTGGGTTATACATACTTTCAGGCCTATGAGTAGGTCAACTATCACTCGAGCAAGGGAAAACCTAAGACCACATTTCAGCCCTTTCTCAAACACAATGATGTACCCTAGTAGAGGTCGATGCATTCAACCTCGAGCCCCTGGAACTAACAAGTCTACTTTTTGGGAATATGGTATGGTGCCCTAATTCTTAATAGGTCAGCAAGGTTTATTTTAGATATTATCTTCCTATAATGATTTGGGGTGAACAGTCAATCCCAGGTTATAAGAACTTCAATTGGCCCCACCTTACCCTAAAAATTGCCCTCTCATCACTTAAGCTACTAGAATTGCTCGCACTCAAGCTATCACTAAAAGAACTACTAGGCTCGCTGTCATGGGATGTTTCAAAGGCACTCTCACCCTCAGCCCCCCTAATGGGCCACGTTCTCAGACCTAGTATGTTTACTATTGAAACTTGTAAACATTTTATCTTAGAAGAAAAGAGGAATAAAAGAAACAAATGGCAGAGTAACTTACAATGGATATTAGACAAGCTCTAATAGTACAAGGTTGGAGAACTTTAAAGGTAGGGATTCGACCAGAGATAGATTCAGCAAAAGTGTAAATGAAAATATGTCTCCCCATTATTTGAAGGGGTTTATGCACGGGAACCTAAATGTCAGTTATGATTACTTCCTGCCTCCGTACGCTTCATATTCGGTGAAGTAACCGTCATATTAAATGTAGTAGAACTGCCTCAAACCCTGATTGGCAATTCAAAAACCATGGTCGAGGATTCAAAAACCTTGGTCCAAAATTTAAAACCATCAATTGAATATGGCTAACCACTGTAATTGCAGATTAACTCTCTACTCCTTCTCATTGACAAACTCAATCAGGACCGTAAGTTAGGGGGAACTCATGATATATGACAGTCTAACAAGCCCACTAAGCAAGCCCAATGTCAGTTTCAATCAGCATAGTAGGCCCACTAACATCGATTTTGGAGCTAACCCATTTAACAACAACTATCTGATTGAGTAAGCTATTGTCGATCGTGCTTGATGAGATACGTCACCTTTTCTAGGTTTTTTCCATCGTGTACCAGTTCGATTACTTAAAGTGTTAACCACCTAGATTTGGTTGACCGTTGTCAACCTCAGGCCTTTTTCTCTAGTGTCGACTCAGATCCAAGCCACATTTATTATTCTGTTAGATATCATGCCTCCACATTAAAGACACATGATTGCCAGTACAGTTGCTACCACCAACCCTGTCACCACCTTTAGTAGAGAGGCGCACGCTAGAGGTACTATTCACCTTGGAAAATGAGAGATTGTGTCATCTGAAATAATATTGAGATCTAGAATGACCATTTATCCCTCTACACCTGAAACAGTATTAAAATAGTAAGGATTAAATCCCACTACACCTGATAGAGGCACGATGGACAAATCATGCCTGGAAAAGGCTATAAATACCTCATATTAAATCACGCTCAAGCTAATGCTAATATACCATAAGCTTTCTATATTCTGTTCGATAATCTCATCTCGACCAAAACTGACTTGAGTATTGAAGTGCCTTAATCGGGGGCACCTCGACTAGTTTAACGTGTGTTGATTGTTGTAGATCTCAGACGTTAAGAAAAAAACTAAGTAGATTACTTGATCTCTCTGGTCGGATCAACCCCTAAACTGTTCCCTTTCACTCTAAACTATTTTCAACCTCATCACCCTTATATCTAGACAAAATAACAAAAAAAACCAGCAATTGGCAATTTTTGTTTTTCCCACTCCATCAAATGACAACTTTTCTTCAAAAGCACATTTTTATTTTTTGTTTGGAAATTATCTTTTCCTCTATACAGCAAAAGGCGCAAAAAATAGCCCATTGTCTGCCAATAAAAGGGCATGAATGGATAAGAGAATGAAAAAGGAAAAATGAAATCGATGCAAGAAGGGGGGAACCTACTTCTCTACAACTATGTAAAAATGAAACAACCAAGAGCACTAACAAGCGAAGAACAAAAAGGAAGAGAACATGGTTCAGAAATGTATGTTTTCTGCTACTAATTTCATGGACTTTGCTTTCTTTCAAATGTGTGTATTTTTTAATTTTATAAGTTTTGCAAGTAGATTTTCTCATATTTATTTTTTTGAACTCTTTTTTAGTTATTAAAAACTTGAACACATTTATTATATATATATATATATGATTCTTATTGTAATATTTGAAAATCTCTAATTTATACTGAAAAGGTATGAAAGTTATACTTCACTTTTTTTGGGTTTATATTTCTTATATATGAAATTATACCTTGAAATTATTTAAAAGTGGTAGTATATAATATATTTGTGTGAAGTACATTTTAGAAGCAACTGTAGTACAAAACATTCAAACTTGCAGTACACATTATTTGAAAGTGTAGTATATAATCTGTGTAACTAGAGTACATTTTATCGCAACTGTAGTACAAAAATTCTAACTTTCAGTACACATTGTCTAAAAGTGTAGTATATAATTTGTGTATTTGAAGTACATTTTAAACGTAACTATAGTACAAAATATTCAAACTTGCAGTACACATTACTTGAAAGTGTAGTATATAATCTGTGTATCTAAAGTACATCTTAGAAGCAATTATAGTACAAAACATTCAAGCTTGCAATATACATTACCTAAAATTGCAGTATATAATCTGTATATTTGAAACATATTTTAGAAGCAACTATAGTACAAAATATTCAAGATTTAAGTACACATTATCTCCATATGGTAGTATATAATCTGTGTATTTGAAATATATTTTAGAAACAATCGTAGTACAAAATATTCAAACTTTTATTACACATTATTATAAGTGGTAGTATATAATATGTTTATCTAAAGTACATTTTATAAGCAATTATAGTATAAAATATTCAGCATTTCAATACACATTACTATAAATAGTAGTATATAATTTGTTTATCTAAAGTACATTTTACAAGTAATTGTAGTACAAAATATTCAACTTTTTAGTACACATTAATGTAAATGGTAGTATATACTAATTTTTCTATATTCGATTGTAGCAATGGCAAGACATAATGAGATCTGCTCTCGTTGCTCCCCCCCAATATTTTCAAGTTTCATTGGAGAATGTGAAACCAAGATAGGGTCAAAATATTTTGATTCATTGAATATGTTGGAAATCAAGTACATAAATAGAACAAAAGAAGTACATATGTTATTTTGAAGTACACTTTGTGCAAATGAAGAATTAGTTCTATTAAAGTTGTAGTGAGGTTGAGTATAATATGTTGGAAATCAAGTATATAAATATAACAAATCAAGTATAGATGTAGTTATTTTGGAATACACTTTGTATATTTGTTAGCCAGTTTATAATAGTTGCAATGGGGTTCACTACAACATACAAAAAATTAAGTACAAATACTAAACGAATGAAGTATATATCAGATTAGGAAAAAATATTTTTTTCGTCCTATAAGATTTTTCGACTTTCAATTTTGTCCTATATATTATGCAATTTCAAATTTAGTCCTATAAGTTAAAACTTTTTTGTACATTTAGTTTGACGCCAAAATTTCATAAAATGGCTAGAAATCTTGAAGTGACATGTCAGAAGGTGTTGAAATTGGAGATTTGGATGAGTTGGCACCTACATGGATTTTTCTTGCCTTGTTGGCAAAAAATAGTTGACATGTTTAAGATTAATTGGCTTATTTTATTTTTTTTATTGCTTAGTTGGCAACATGATATATATTCCTTTAAATAACTTTATATATAATACAGAAAAATAAATAACTAAACTAAAGTTTAAAAAAAAAGGAAAGAGAAGAAAAAAAATTGAAAGTCGGGAAATCTTATAGGATGAAAAAAATATTTTTTCCAATTAAATTATTTTGAAGTACACATTGTGCAATTCAAAAATTAGTTTCATTAAAATTGTAGCGAAGTAAAGCATAATATCTTAGAAATCAAGTACATAAATCTAACAAATGAAGTATATACAGTGTTGTTTTGAAGTATACTTTGTAAAATTGAAGAACTAATATATAATAGTTGTAGAGATGTTAACTACAATTATGCGAAAAATCAAGTACAATGATCAAATAAACAAAGTATAGATATGGTTATTTTGAAGTATATTTTGTACAATTAAACAATTATTTCCATTAGAATTGTAGCAATGTAAAATATAATTAGCGATGGCACCTGTGGGGAATGGGGCAGGGAGCTGCTCCCCTGTCCCCATCCCCGAAACGCACCCTGTCCTCAATCCCCACCATTTGAAAATTTCACCCCCTGTCCCCCCATTTTCCAAATCCCCGTGGGGATCCCTAAAATATTTTTTGTGTGTGCATAAAATAACTAAGCCTCTATTAATATATTTTATTAATTTATATTTTATAATTAATAAATTCTTATAAATTATATGAAATTACTAAAAAAGTATAAAAAAATAGTATATATATAAAATAGTATACGTGAAATATATATAATATAAAATATAATATATATAACAGTATATATGTAATATAATATATATTATTAATTTATACTTTATAATTAATAAACTCTTATAAATTGTTAAAACCACCGAGGAGTCTATTCCTCTTAATAAAGATGATATTTCTTTATAGTTGTTGCACATATATGATATTGATTTGAATATCATTTTCTTCATATTGGTTTAATTCAAGTTGCTTTTAAGCCACTTACTCTTGATAATTTACCTGATAGTTTTGTTGCCATTTTGTGTGATGCTCGCAATTTAAATTAGAAACATTCAATAATGGGTATTATACAGTCCAGCTTGGCACATAGCCCAGTTTATTTTGATATTTATCCAAATTTGCAGTTATCTCTTTTTTATGTTAATATATTACATGCCGTTACTTTAAATGTTAAGTTGCATGGTTATAATTATATACCTAATACTGAGACTATTTATATTTGTTATAGAATTTATTATAAACCGCTTTACACGTTAAATCCTATGTGTAAAATGATTAATAAAAATAATAATGAGACCATTTTAATTGAAGTTAATTCTTGTAAGTCTCATATTACAACCCGTAAACCAATTAAATGGGATGAGGTTAAATTTCCAAATAATTGCTTAATTGAAAAAGTTGTTCCAGTTCAACCTGTTATACAGACTGAGGTTAGTCAAATAATTCAAACTACGGATGGAAATGTCTCTATTTAATTTAGATCTAATAATTATAATAATTTGTTAAAATTTGCTAGATCTACTAGATCTTCATTCTTTTTTCTTAATCCATTAGATTATACTATTGATACCCCTAGTATATCATGAGCTTCTACTTCTCAAATTAGGGAATCTACTTTTAATAATAGAAAAGATAATAACCTTGAAACCAGATTTGATAAATTAAAAATTTTACCTTCTAATATTGTTCATGGTGTTCATTTTAATGATAATAATAGTGATGATACTTTAGAACCAACTGAATCTGATATGTATTTTTCTGTGAGAAATACTCGCATTTGATTTACTGTTTTAATTATTAAAACTAAATATGATTTTAGTCCTGGTTCTTATCATAGAAATTTAATAAAAATTGAGTTTTATAAAAATTGTTGGAAAATGTTCCAAGATTGGTTTTTTGAGAACTTTACTAAAGAACAACAAACTAATTTTCAAAATGAATTTTATAAATTTATGTCTGAAAAAGATCAATTAATTCCTAGTTACTTATATTGAACCTTATATTTCTATTTTAGAAAGAACTTTTATCTTTGAGAATGGTAAAAAACAAAAAACTGTTTTTCCTCCCCAAGAAACTTTTTATGTTGAAGGCAATAATAATTTTTATTTTACTGCATTTGATAAATGGCTATGTGTGATCATATGTCGGTTACTACTAGGGAGATTAATAATCTTATAAAACAACAGAATTATTCTAATTTATATCTTAATGTTTTAGGCAAAAGTTTGTATACTATTGATCAAAAACTTTCTACTGTCATTAATAATATTCATAAACTTAATAAATTCATGGTTAATTTAGAAGATAGAATTAATAAAACTGTTATTTTTTTTATTTACCTGATTCTACTGCTATGCCTAGTATCCAACCTCCGCTTGAAATTAATAATTCTAGGCTTAGAGATATGTCTAGATTAGAAAGGTTAATAACTAAAAAATTTGTTGAATTTAGAATTTCTACTCTTAATAATAATTCAGAGGATGAATCCTACCAGCATGCTATTAATGAAGAGATTAATAAACTTAAAAAATATGCTAATAGACCCACTATGTGAACTTATTATTATCCTCGCCCTTCTCCCCAAGATGTATTGCATGAAGAGTAGGATTTAGTTATTAATAACTCCTACTCTGGTAAACATATTTGTGAGTGAAATTTGGATGATTTTACTGAACATCATATTTATAATTTGGTGCATCGTATGTTGATGTATTCTACTATTTTTAAGAATAATGGTAATTCTGATAAAACTGTTGCTAAAATGATAATCTCTAGTTTTACTGGTCAACTTAAAGGTTGGTGGGATAATTATTTAACCCAGACTAATAAGGAAGAAATCCTTAATACTGTTAAACAAGAGCATAAAGGTACAAGTGCTGGTAATACTACAGAAAACGATGTTTACACTTTAATTGTTACTATTATAGAACATTTTACTAGTAGATGGACTAATAACTTTGAACATATTAGAACTTTACTTAATGGTTTAAAATATTAAAGTCTCACCTCATTTAGGTGGTACAAAGACACTTTCTTGTCTAGAGTTTTAGAACTTTCAGGTCTAATAGTTCTCACTAAAAGTCAAAATTTGTTGATGGTCTGCCTTTGTTGTTTGCTAAAAGAGTTAGAAAAACTCTTAGGCAAAATGAGGTTAATATTGACTACGATAAATTTACTTATGGTAAGTTAATAGGAACTTGTATTCAAGAGGGTTTAAATTTATGTAATAAAATAAAATTAAACCAACAAATTAAACATCATAATATAACTGAACGTAAACAATTAGGTCAATTTTGTGGTCAATTTGGTATGGATATTCCAAACCCAATGGATAATAATAAAAATCAAAAAGATAAAGATGCTTTTTATAAAAAGAAAAAGTATAGGAAAAAATCTCATAAAAAAGATAGGGAAAAAGATAAAGAACACAAAAGGTCTAATAAAAAAATTTTGAAAAAATTCAAAAAATATGGTGCTTGTTGGAAATGTGGTAAAATTGGTCATTATGTTAATAAGTGTAAAATTAGATCAAAGATTAATAATCTTGATATTGATGATAAGATCAAAGACGTGCTTTATAAGTTTATGCTTGAATCTAATGATAGTGTTTCTAATAATTCTGAGTCTACTAATTCTTTGAATGAACGTTTTGGTAATAGTTCTAGTTCTAAGTGTGAGCCATGTAAAAATGGTGATTCTTGTGCTAATAATGTTTCTGATAGTGAGGATTTATATAAACTTATGTCTCAATTTAATAATGAGCTGAATGTTATTGATAATAACAGTACTATGGAGTTTCTTAAAATGATTAAAGATCTTATTTTAAGATAAAAAAATAATTGATCAATTTTATAATATCCCTTCTTCTTCTTCTTCTATTAATAAACCTGCTGATGAATTTGCTTTTAATAATAAGGATAATGAACCTTATTCTATGTCTGAAGTATATAAAATGCTATATAATAGAAGTAAGAAGAGTAGTCCTACTTTTGTTGATGATTTGAAATAGGAAGTTAATAATTTAAAAAATGAAATTATAGAGATTAAAAGGAATAATATATTTCTTGAAGAAAGAATGAGAAAATTAGAAATTTCACAGGGTAAATAGGTACTACCTAGAATTGATAATCTTGATAATTTGTTTGATAGTTTTCATTGTAATTTTCTTGCTAGTTTACAAAGTGATGATTTCCTTTCTAAATTAGAAATGGTTACTTCTCAAAAATGGCTTGTAAAGATTAATCTTTTGATTGATAATAAATTTTCAAAAGAATTGATTGCTTTAGTTGATAGTGGTGCTGACCTTAACTGTATCCAAGAAGGTCTTATACCTACTAGGTATTTTGAAAAAAGCTCTCACATTCTTCGTTCCGCCATTGGTGAAAAACTTGGTATTAGTTATAAACTGTCAAAAGATTTTATTTGTAAAAATAAAACTTGCATTCCTTTAAGTCTTTTATTAGTTAAAAAAATTTCAAACCAAATTATACTCAATACACCTTTTTTAAAGAAAATATTTCCTTTAAAAATGGTTGATCAAAATGGTT
>JACGDI010005271.1:1068667-1085115 GCA_014898725.1 Jacaranda copaia | reverse complement strand
GAATATTTACAGGATCAATAATTCCTCATAACAGAGGAAGAGATGCTAATCCTTTCTCTAATAGAGGAGGACAAGGTTCTAATGCTACTATTCTGAGGTCATTAATACAGCATGGCAAACAGAAAATTATAGCTTCAAATATTTCCCAAGCATCATATGCTTCTTCTAGTCCTAACCCAAATATTACTTCTAATGATCCTTTGTTTGCAAAATTTCTGCAATTCAAACAATTCAAGAAAAGTTCTGATAAAGCTTTCGGTTCTAACCAACCAGCCTATTTTAAACCAGAAGAATCTAATAGATCTTTTAATCCATATTTTGTTGATGTTGCTCCTAATACAACCACCCCTGTTGATGAGGATTCTCTCACAACATTTGAGCAAAAGGACCACAAGGAGATAATAACGATCCTTGAACATAATGATCTCAAATGGAGACATGATCCATGGATAATAATCCAAAGGTATCTGGATACAGCATCATATGTTGTTGGGTCTTATTAACCCAAGTCTTATTATGAATGTATTTTAATAACTATTGGTTCTTGTGAGATTTCTTATTTTTATCCAAGCTCACAAGATAAATCTATTTTTAATTTTTCAAAAATTGTTATTAAAAAACTCATTTCAATTGAGGAATGGGGAATATCTTCTCTTAAAGAGACAGACTTTTTTTATTAAAGATAATATAGTTATCTATAAGTTTAATTTTTGGAATTGTATCCAAGCTTTCCGAAATGTATTTTTATATGAAAATCCAAGGAAAAAACACACATAGTTTATAAAGGTATGTCCTGAAGTTTTTAAAAATCAGATTCCAAATTGGTTTTTGAATTGGTGGAAATCATATGGCCCAATTCATCATATTCTTCCAGATCTATTTAGACAGGCATTTGACAAATAGGTCAATTGTTCTCTTAAAATTAAGGAAGTTGAAGCTGAAAACCAGATGGTTTTAAATAAAGCTGCAATCTTTTTCTTCATGGAGTTTTCAATTCCTTAGATCTAGAAATAGGTTCTAGAAGTCAGTTTCTCAAATGATAATATTCCTTGTCTCTACCGAACATTTTACATCAAGTAGGGGAACAAGATGTTACAAACTGATAAGGCCACAGGAAAAATAGAAAGCCAAGAAACTTTGGATAATATTGTTAAGGTCACTTAAATTTATATGAATTCTGTTGATAAAGATAAAAAGAAAGAAGCTTCATCAATTTTGGGAAAAGATTCTAAGAAAATTAAAATGCAAAAAGGCAAATTGTCCAAAGCAGGTTTGTTAAAAGAGGACCTTAATATGGTCTAAGAAGAATTAAAAGATCAATTTGTTGATGTTGATGAAGACATTGAAATTTCTAGTGATACCGGAGATATAGTGTCAATGGCAACCTCATCTAAATCTAAGACTAATGATAATCAATTTGGATGTCTTGTTGGAGAATCTCAAGATTCGAATGATGACATACCATCTTATTCAGAAAAAGGCTTTTGATGATATGTTGGAGTCATTGAGAAAGAAAATCAATCTTAAAGACATCATGGATGACATCAGATCATAGTGTGAGTGGAGAAAGCTGCTATGATGTGACTTTAATAATTCTATAATCGGACAAATAGTACTCTAAATTATACATATACTATTTGCTTTTTACTTTTACTATTATAGATTAAAAAATTTTGAAATCCGCACAGTTTTTGCTATTCAGACTTCATAATCATATTTTGAAATCCATAATAATTTCTTTTCATTTTCTATTTAAAGGCTCTCAATTGTATAGATAGATAGAGCCTAAAATCTTTAAGTTCTTTTCAATTTTTATATTCTTAATTTTGTAAACTCGTTTTGTAAATTTTCATTTATGTAAAGCAATTATATTTCAAAGCTGATTTAAGCTTATATCCTTTGAAATATAATTGCTTTAAAGAAATGAAAATTTACAAAAAGTGCTTATAGAATTCAAAATATAAAAATTGAAAAGAACTTAAAGATTTCAGGCTTTGTCTATCTATACAATTGAGAGCCTTTAAATAGAAAATAAAAAGAAATTATTATGGATTTCAAAATAGGATTGTGAAGTCTAATTAGTAAAAACTATGCAAATTTCAAATTTTTTTAATCTGTAACAGTAAAAGTAAAAAGCAAATAGTATATGTATAATTTAGAATACTATTTGTCCTATTACAAAATTATTAAAGTCATATCACAGCGGTTTTCTCCACTCACATTGTGATTTGATGTCATCCATGACGTCTTTAAGATTGATTTTCTTTCTCAGTGACTCCAACATATCATCAAGAGCCTTTTTTTTGAATAAAATTGTATGTCATCATTCAAATCTTGAGATTCTCCAGCAAGACATCCAAATTGATTATCATCATTCTTGGATTTAGATGAGGTTGCCATTGACACTGTATCTCTGGTATCACTGGAAATTTCAATATCTTCATCAACATCAACAAATTGATCTTTTAATTATTCTTGGACTATATTAAGGACCTCTTTTAACAAATCTACTTTAGATAATTTGCCTTTTTGCATTTCAATTTTCTTAGAAGCTTTTCCCAAAATTGATGAAGCTTTTTTCTTTTTATCTTTATCAGTAGAATTCATATAAATTTGTGTGACCTTAAGAATATTATCCAACGTTTCTTGGCCTTCTATTTTTCTTGTGGCCTTATCAGTTTGTAACATCTTGTTCACTACTTGGTGTAAAATGTTCGTTAGAGACAAGGAATATTATCATCTGTGAAACGGACTTCTGGAACCTATTTCCAGATCCAAGGAATTGAAAACTCCATGAAGAAAAAGATTTCAGCTTTATTTAAAACCATCTTGTTTTCAGCTTCAGCTTAATTTTAGGAGAACAATTGATCCATTTGTCAAATGCCTTTCTAAATAGATCTGGAAGAATATGATGAGTCGGGCCATATGATTTCCACCAGCTCAAAAACCAATTTGGAATCTGATTTTTAAAAACTTCAGGACTCACTTTTATAAACCATGTGTGTTTTTTCCTTGGATTTTCATATAAAAATACATTTTGGAAAGCTTGGATATAATCCCTAAAATTAAACTTATAGATAACTCTATTATCTTTAATTAAAAATTCTTTCTTTTTAAGAGAAGATATTCCCCATTCCTCAATTGAAATGAGTTTTTTAATAATGATTTTTGAAAAATTAAAAACAGATATGTCTTTTGAGCTTGGATAAAAATGAGAAATCTCACAAGAATCAGTAGTTATTAAAATACTTTCATAATAAGACCTGGGTTTATAAGACCCAATAGCATATGATGCCGTATCCAGATATCTTTGGATTATTATCCATGAATCATGTCTCCATTTGAGATCATTATGTTCAAGGATCATTATTATCTCCTTGTGGTCCTTTTGCTCAAATGTTGTAAGAGAATCCTCATCAACAGGGGTGGCCGTATTAGGAGCAACATCAATAAAAGATAGATTAGAAGATCTATTAGATTCTTCTGGTTTCAAAGGTACTAGTTGGTTAGAACTGGAAGCTTTATCAAAACTTTTCTTGAATTATTTGAATTGCAGAAATTCTGCAAACAAAGCATCAATGGAAGTAATATTTGGGTTAGGACTGGAAGAAGCATATGATGCTTGGGAAATATTTGAAGCTATAAGCTTCTATTTGCCATGCTGTATTAATGACCTTAGAATAGTAGAATTAGAACCTCGTCCTTCTCTATTAGAGAAGGGATTAGCATCTTCCTTTATTATGAGGAATTATTGATCCTATAAATATTCACGAGTCAAAAAGTCAGGAAAACTATTATTAGTCCCTTTTTTATAAATAATTTTAAAATCAAAAAGGGCCAAATCATTTGTTTTGAAACATCATGTTTAAAATTCTTATTAAACATGAATTGAGCATATTGACAATTAGTTTTTAAAATAAAAGATTGATTATATAAATCATCTTAAAATTTTAACACGCATTTTACAATTGCAAAAATTTCTTTAGCAACTGTAGCATAGTTCTTCTAACTATTATTCCATTTACCAGAACAAAACCTAACAAGAATTTCTTGTTTACTATTAGGATTAATTTGTTTTAAAACACCACCATAACCTATATTAGAGGCATTAGTTTCTATAATTTTCTCCCAATTTGGATTAGAAAGCATTAAACAAGGCAATTGCATAACTTTAACTTAATTTTTATTATTGCATGGGTGTGACTATCACTCCACGACTTAAGATTCTTTTTTAGCCTATCATATAAAATGGCAGTATCATCAGCAAGATTTTTATAATATGGAGAAATGTAATTAAGACTCCCTAAAAATCGTTGCAACTAAGTTTTATCAGTAATTTTATTAGGAAACTTGGAAACAAATTCAATATTTCTATTAATAGGAATAATTTTCCCTATTTCAAGAAAATGACCTAAAAATTTAATTTTAGTTTGAAATCAAATCATTTTTGATTTTGAAATGACAAGAACATTATTAATAATAACTTGTCTAAAAACATTAAAATGTTTAAAATGGTTTTCTATAGTACTAGAGAAAACAAGAATGTCATCAGTATAAACAATAATAAAATTACTATAAGGATTAAAAATATCATTCATAATTTTCTGAAATTCAGAAATAGCATTTTTTAAATCAAAAGGTATAACATTCCATTCATATTGACCAAAAGGAACGTTAAAAGTAGTTTTAAACCTATCCTTTTCAACAATTTATATTTTCCAGTAATTAGATTTTAAATTAAATTTAGAAAAAATATTAACATCAAATAATCTGTCAAGTAAATCCTTTTTATTAGGGATTATGTATTTAATCCATTTTAAAACCTTATTAAGGGGTTTGTAGTTAATAACTAACCTAGGAGCACCACGTTCTTGCTCATTATGTTTATTAACATAAAACGTTGTACAAGACCAAGGAGACTTGATAGGTTTGATAAAACCTTTCTGCAGTAAGGATTCAATTTCCTTTTTGCAGTAGACTAGACACTCAAAATTCATTTGACAAGGTGTAGCCTTAGTTGGGACATTCCCATCAAAATTATCCTTATAGGGAAGATCCACAATACGTTTTTTCTTATTCCAAAAAGCATTGGGATGTTCATTACAAACCGACAAAGAAAATTGATTTTAAGAAAAGAAATTTTTTCTTTTAATTTTGGATTAGTTAATTGCTCATCAATATTAAGACTAATGATTTCTTGTTTTAAAGAATTTATATAATTTCCTTTAGCTTTAAGCATATCTTCAATTTTATTTAAAACTCTAGAAAAAAGTTCAGCTATAAACTGAAAATGTAAATCCTTGTTATCAAAGGTTCTTATAAAACCATTTTGATCAACCATTTTTAAAGAAAAATATTTTCTTTAAAAAAGGTGTATCAAGTATAATTTGGTTTGAAATTTTTTTAACTAATAAAAAGTCTAAAGGAATGCAAGTTTTATTTTTACAAACAAAATCTTTTGACAGTTTATAACTAATATCAAGTTTTTCACCAATGGCGGAACGAAGAATGTGAGAGGTTTTTTCAAAATACCTAGTAGGTAGAAGACCTTCTTGGATACAGTTAAGGTCAGCACCACTATCAACTAAAGCAATCATTTCTTTTGAAAATTTACTATCAATCAAAAGATTAATTTTTACAAGCCATTTTTGAGAAGTCACCATTTCTAATTTAGAAAGGAAATCATCACTTTGTAAACTAGCAAGAAATTTATCATGAAAACTATCAAACAAATTATCAAGATTATCAATTCTAGATATTACTTGTTTACCCTGTGAAATTTCTTGTTTTCTCATTCTTTCTTCAAGAAATATATTATTCCTTTTAATCTCTATAATTTTATTTTTTAAATTATTAACTTCCTGTTTCAAATCATCAACAAAAGTAGGACTGCTCTTCTTACTTCTATTATCTAGCATTTTGTATTCTTCAGACATAGAATAAGGTTCATTATCCTTATTATTAAAAGCAAATTCATCAGTAGGTTTATTAATAGAAGAAGAAGAAGAAGAAGGGATATTATCAAATTGATCAATTATTTTTGATCTTAAAATAGGATATTTAATCATTTTACGAAACTCCATAGTACTGTTATTTTCAATAACATTCAGCTCATTAAATTGAGACATAAGTTTATATAAATCCTCACTATTAAATTTATTACTATTAGAAACACTATTAGCACAAGAATCACCACTTTTACATGGCTCACACTCAGAACTAGAACTATTATCAAAACATTCATTCAAAGAATCAGTAGACTCAGAATTATTAAAATCACTATCATCAGATTCAAGCATAAGCTTATAAAGCACATCTTTGATCTTATCATCAATGTCAAGATTATTAATCTTTGATCTCATTTTACTCTAATTAGCATAATAACCAACTTTACCACATTTCCAACAAGCACCATATTTTTTGAAATTTTTCAAAAGTTTTTTATTAGACCTTTTGTGTTCTTTATCTTTTTCCCTATCGTTTTTATGAGATTTTTTCCTATACTTTTTCTTTTTATAAAAAGCATCTTTATCTTTTTGATTTTTATTATTATCCACTGGTTTTGGAATATCCATACCAAATTGACCACAAAACTGACCTAATTATTTATGTTCTGTTATATTATGATGTTTAATTTGTTGGTTTAATTTTATTTCATTACATAAATTTAAACCCTCTTGAATACACGTTCCTATTAACTTACCATAAGTAAATTTATCGTAGTCAATATTAACCTCATTTTGCCTAAGAGTCTTTCTAAATCTTTTAGCAAACAACAAAGGCAGACCATCAAAAACTTTTGACTTCCAGTGAGAACTATTAGACTTCGGAAGTTCTAAAACTCTAGATAAGAAAGTGTCTTTATACCACCTAAATGAGGTGAGACTTTGACATTTTAAACCATTAAGTAAAGTTCTAATATGTTTAGAGTTATTAGTCAATCTACCAATGAAATGTTCTATAATAGTAACAATTAAAGTGTAAACATCATTTTCAGTAGTATTACCAGCACTTGTACCTTCATGCTCTTGTTTAACTATATTAAGGATTTCTTCCTTATTAGCCTGGGTTAAATAATTATCCCACCAACCTTTAAGTTGACCAGTAAAACCAGAAATTATCATTTTAGCAATAGTTTTATCAGAATTGCTATTATTCTTACAAATAGTAGAATACCTCAATATACAATGCACCAAATTATAAATATCACATTTGGTAAAACCATCTAAATTCCACTCATAAATATGTTTACCAAAGTAGGAGTTATTAAGAACTAAATCCTGCTCTTTATGCAATACATCTTGGGGAAAAGGGCGAGGTTAATAATAAGTTCACACAGTGGGGTCTATCAGCATATTTTTGAAGTTTATTAATCTCTTCATTAATAGCATGTTGGTATAATTCATCCTCTGAATTATTATTAAGAGTAGAAATTCTAAACTCAACAAATTATTTAGTTATTAACTTTTTTAATTTAGACATATCTCTAAGCCTAAAATTATTTAATTTTAGGTGGAGGTTCGATACTAGGCATAACAGTAGAATTAGGTAAATTAGAATAAATAGCAACTTTATTAATTCTATCTTCTAAATCACCTGTCAATTTATTAAGTTTATGAATATTATTAATGACAGTAGAAAATTTTTGATCAATAGTATACAAACTTTTGCCTAAAACATGAAGATATAAATTAGAATAAATATGCTATTTTATAAGATTATTAATCTCCCTAGTAGTAACCAACATATGATCACTCATAACCATTTTATTAAATGCAGTAAAATAAAGATTATTATTGCCTTCAACATAAAAAGTTTCTGGAGGAGGAAAAATAGTATTTTGTTTTTTACCATTCTCAAAGATAAAAGTTCTTTCTAAAATAGAAATATAAGGTTCAATATAAGTAACCATGAACTAATGAACAAAAGGAATTAATTGATCCTTTTTAGACACAAATTTATAAAATTTATTTTGAAAATTAGTTTGTTGTTCTTTAGTAAAGTTCTCAAAAAATAGATCTCAAATCATTTTTCAACGATCTTTATTAAACTTAGTTTTTATTAAATTTCTATGATAAGAACCAGGACTAAAATCATATTTAGTTTTATTCATTAAAATAATAAATTAAATGCGAGTATTTCTCACAAAAAAATTCATATCAGATTCGGTTGGTTCTAAAGTATCATCACTATTATTATCATTAAAAGGAACACCATGAACAATATTAGAAGGCAAAATTTTTAATTTATCAAATTTGGTTTCAAGGTTATTATCTTTTCTATTATTAAAAATAGATTCCCTAATTTGAAAAGTAGAAGCTTGTGATATACTAGGGCTATCAATAGTATAATCTAATGGATCAAGAAAAGAAATTGAAGATCTAGTAGATTTGGTAGATTTTAACAAATTATTATAATTATTAGATCTAAATTGAATAGAGACATTTCCATCCGTAGTTTGAATTATTTGACTAACCTCAGTCTGTATAACAGGTTGAACTAGAACAACTTTTTCAATTAACCAATTATCTGGAAATTTAACCTCATCCCATTTAATTGGTTTACGGGTTGTAATATGAGACTTACAATAATTAACTTCAATTAAAATGGTCTCATTATTATTTCTATTAATCATTTTACACATAGGGTTCAATGTGTAAAGCGGTTTATAATAAATTCTATACAAATACAAACGGTCTCAGTATTAGGCATGTAATTATAACCATGCAACTTAACATTTAAAGTAATGGCATGTAAAATATTAACATCAAAAGAGATAACTGCAAATTTGGATAAACATCAAAATAAACCGGCCATGTGCCAAGCTTGACTATAATATATATTTTTTATATGAAATATATATAATATAAAATATAATGTATATATAATAGTATATATGTAATATAATATATATTTAATTAATATGATGGGGCAGGGACTCCACGAGGCGGGGAGTATGATCCCCGTCCCTGAATTAGCTTTGGAGAGAGTTTCATCCCCATCCCCATCCCCATCCATGTGGGGAAAAATTCCCCAAATTCGGAGATCCCCATAGGGACCTCAAAATTGGGGAATTTTTTGTCATGCCTAAGTACAATATATCAGAAATTAAGTGCAAAGATCAAACAGGCAAAGTATATATAGGATTATTTTGAAGTATACTTTGTACAATCGAAAAATTAGTTCTATTTATAGTTTTAATGAGGTTAAGTACAATATTTTTGAGGTTATTATATCAATTGCTATAAATATTTGTACAGGTGATAAGATGGATATGATCATCATATGATTATTATATTTACAATTTCGAATACATAATAATACTTTTATACTATTTCGAATGATCATTTAATTTGTTGAATGCTAATAGTCACCTTTGAACTACTTTAACATGTTTGTATCTATATTTTACTAATATTACACGCATTTTTAGAATTTTGATTGTTTATTCTCTAGAAAAATATGAAACGAAACTCATATTCCATTAAAGTAGTGAGCTGAAGTATAATATGCGTGAAATCAAGTGTATAAATTGAACAAACAAAGTATACAGTTGGTTATTTTGAACTACACTATATACAATTAAAGAACTAATCTATAATAGTTGTAGGAAGATTAAGTACAAATATGTAAAAACCAAGTATAATGATCAAACAAACAAATTATAGATAGGGTTATTTTAAAGTACACTTTATGCAATTGAAAAATTATTTCCATTAAAATTGTAGCATGGTGAATTATAATATATCGAAAATCAAGTACAAAAATTGAACAAATAAAGTATATATAATGTTATTTTGAAGTATACTTTGAGTAATTAAAAAATTAGTTCCATTAAAGTTGCAGCGAGGTGGAGTATAATATACGGGAAACCAAGTATATAAATTGAACAAACTAAGTATATATATTGTTATTTTGAAGTACACTTTGTGCAATTAAAAAACTAATATATAATAGTTGTAGTGAGGTTAAGTACAAATATACGAAAAATCAAATACAATGATCGAATAGACAAAGTATAGATAGGGTTATTTTGAAGTACACTTTGTGCAATTGAAAAATTATTTCCATTAAAATTGTAGTGAGGTGAAGTACAATATATCTAAAATCAAGTGCAAAAATTGAACAAATAAAGTATATATAAGGTTGTTTTGAAGTATATTTTGTGCAATTAAAGAATTAGTGCTATTAAAGTTGCAGCGAGGTGAAGTATAATATGCAAAAACTCAAGTATTTAGTTAAATTGCATCTATTTTGTAGTATAATTGCTTATCAAATGTACTTTATATAAATAGATTATATACTACCGCTTATAGTAATGTGTATTGAAGGTTGAATGTTTTATATTACAATTTCTTATAAAATGCACTTTACATAAATAAATTATATACTATGACTTGTAGTAATGTGTACTTAAAGGTTAAATGTCTTATACTACAATTTCTTATAAAATGTACTTTACCTATATACTACGACTTATACTAATGTGTACTAAAAGGTTAAATATTTTGTACTACAATTATTTGTAAAATGTACTTTATATAAATAGATTTATTATATACTCCCACTTATATGAATGTGTACTGAAAGATTGAATGTTTTGTACTGCAATTGCTTGTAAAATGTGCTTGTTGGAAATAATTATATACTACCACTTATTGTAATATGTACTGAAAAGTTGAATATTTTGTATTACAATTACTAGTAAAATGTACTTATTATAAACAGATTATAAATTCCTATTTATAGTAATATGTATTAAAAGTTTGAATGTTTTGTACTACAATTCATTGGAAAATATACTTTACATAAACAGATTGTATACTACCACTTGTAGTAATGTGCACTGAAAGGTTGAATGTTTTATAGTACAATAGCTTGAAAAATGTATTTTAGATAAACAAGTTATATACTATCACTTTTAGATTATGTGTACTGAAAGATTGAATATTTTGTAGTACATTTACTTGTAAAATATACTTTATATAAACAGAGTATATACTATCACTTTAAAATAATATTTGCTGAAAGGTTAAATATTTTGTACTGTAATTGCTTGTAAAATATACTTGAGATAAATAGATTATATGCTACCACTTATGGTAATGTATATTAAAAGGTTGAATATTTTATCATTCTATTAACATATCAATCAAATTCAAATTTATTTTGACACAAAATACCAATTGTTATTTCACAACAATTGAAACATATATATTAGGAAAAAAAACCATCTTTTTAGGCATAGAAAAATGTAAAGCACCTAAACTTCCAACTGTATACCTACTGTAACCATTATTTTAGATAAATCATCTAAATATAATCTCATTTTCATCTTTAGCTTTCTCAATGTTAGAAACTAAAATTGAAAATGAAAATAAAACAACTAAACAGGTTAAGTATCATAATCTTCAGCTCCATGACCTGATTATGAACATCATAGGTAGGTTTCTCAAGGAGTTTTAAGTTTCAGGTTGGATTTGACGTTCATCTAGATATAAATTAGAAGTTAATGTCGTACATGAATTTTTCTAAAAACACTATCTATTTTAATATTAGCTAAGCCAATTAATGTGGAATAAAATTAGTAGATGATTTCCAACAATAATTCTTAATTAAGGTCTCTCTAGCAATATAAACAAATATTACATGAGCTTAAAATTATCCACTGAAACCCTTTAAATCTCAAATTGACAGCTTTGTTTAAACCGAAAACTAAGATTGTTCAAGTGAACATACTTAAATTTTGGAGTAAAGTGAAATATTTATGATTGAAAGGAGGGATAAGGAATGATCTTTACTACACTCTTTCAAGGTATGTGATTCTAATGAATGTGGTATTTTACATATGAGATATGCACTTTTTAATTTTTAGGATGATACAAAGCCACTATGGTAAGTTCCACTTTTTCATCCCCTGTCCAAGTCATACTACTTATTTCTAAATGTAGGCAGCATTTTAGAAGTTGTGTTGGACTCACAAGTCTCATATGGAGATATGGGCCTATGGTATTATTAGCGCTCTATTTAGATTATGCCCCGCATATATGTTTACATAATTGGCGCTTGTGGAAGTTTCCCATCTATTCATTATTATTTCTTCCAATTGATCTTCTCATAATATTTGGTAAGATAATATTCTTTAGCTCTCGTCATTGTTCTTTTTCTTGTCATTCTTCCCAAATCTTTCTTCCTCCTTATTCCCTTAAAGTCTTAATAAAGAAATTGAGCGTCTCCATATGTTTTGATAGAGATAAATATGATGAATTAATTTAGCAAAAACAATTCAAGAGCATGTCAAACATAAAGAAGAATAGTTGCCTCGAATCATGAGGTAAAGATGGCCAATGGAAGCATCATTTCCAATCTAGCTTATGTAGCCAAAGTGAGGCCTATTCAATTGCCAATCGAGGTATCACCCTTTCAACAAATAGCTATCTAATCTTATTTCCTCGACCTCCATGAACCAAAAAAGTGGTTTCCATATCTCAGTCACCATAAATCAAGGAGTCTCTAATATGAGCATATCAAGAAAGATACATTATGGTACACCAGTCATTATACCTATGGTAAAAGTTGGATAGCTCAGAGTAGAGTAGAGATTGTTAGTCAAGTCGCTCTTTCCTTTGATGTGCTAGCTGAGGTAGCGACTCCTCAATTAGCCTCTACTAAGCTGATCTAGCCTTAATTAACGTTGCTTGGGGCTTTCATGCATTGATAAGCATCATTTAGCTTTGGCTAAGTTAATTTAGCTAGAGGTATAATCTTATTCACCTTAATTATAAAAAACAAACAAAATTAAATTTCTGTTAGGTGTAAAGCAAACTACCTTAATATCGTTTGTTCACCCTACCATTTATACATTGTTCATCTTTTAAAGTTCCTATCATATGTAAGATGGGTACTACTATTGGAATAGTGTCTTGCAAGCCAATGAGATTGGCCTTGTAAACTATTTCCTAGTATTTACAATCTTGATTGAATGATATTTTTAATAAAACCATCTTTATCTTATGCTTAGTTTCACTTCACTAGCATTTAGATGAAGCCCTTAGATCACCTATGACTCTAGGACTTGGTTTGGTGACCATGGAATAAGTCTTACATGGTCATGATTTTAAATCTTTCAAGTTATAGGATCTTCAAAGATGGGACATCTAAGATCCAAATAGACTTGAACTAACGATGCATAAATCTCAGGGTTGAAGATTGTTCCATTCCATGAGATGAGATACAGGTGCTTGTTAGTAGGTGCTTATTAGAGAATAATGCACTAAAGACCTACTAGAGAGTCCATTAGATAACCATAGTGGCATGTCAGTGGTGGCTAGTTCTCTTACTTATGTTAGTACATATTATTAGTTCTCTGACTCGAAGATTCATGGTAACCTTATGTTCTGTCCTCATGCTTTGAATCTTCCTTAATCACTTAGCAAGTCTTTTGTGTTAAAGATTGGGTATGAGCTACTTGGTATAGTGGTTTGTGAGATCCCAAATGGAATCCAACTCATCGTTGTTGTGAAGGGCAAGTGCATCTCTTATATGTTCTATAATGATCGATTCTTAGAAATCCTTGTGCAAAGTGGTGTGATAGTTTGAAAAAGGAGTTTTTCAAAGATGAGCTCACATAACAGGGATCAAACATTGAGAATAGAGACATAGTATTGATGTTATTAGGGAACCGACAAATAACTTGCCCTAGGCTTCTTTTAGGAGATAGGAGAGGGAAGGATCGTATTTACATGGTATGCGTAGAGCAATGCTGGTTTTCTAGAATATTTATTTTGGCCAATTAGTTGAGTTCCATGGGCTTGAGGTTGGACATTGACCATAGAGATTGGGTACTCTTCAATTAATTGATTAATTGAATTGAATCGACTAGTTTAAAATGCGTTTTAAACTAGAATGAATATAAAATATTAAAAAGTCACAAGAATTTGTGAGCCTATGTCCAATGAATGGTAGAACATATTGGGTCACACATGAAATCCAATTAGCTTCCTAATTTTAGGAGAAAATTTTCTAAGTGTTAGAAAAGGATTTCTCCTAGTGGACTGATTTTTTGGTACTAATTTTGAAAGGCCACTTTTTGCTTGATTAATTTAAGTGTTAAATTAATCAACTAATTTAAAAAATTAAATTAGACCAATAATTGAGGAGTTAATATTTGATGCCAACATGACCATCAATTGGTTAAGTTAACATAAGGAGTTAAGTTAGTAAAATTAAGCTTAAAGAGTTAAGCTAGTTTGACTTAAAGAGCTAAGTCAAAGGATAATTAATTAAATTAATTTAATTAATTGGGAAGAATGAATTTTGGAGGAAAAATTCAAATAATATTTGAATTACCATCTTAATTAATTTGAAATGAGATTGCAAATATAATTAAGATGCAAATGAAATTCAAATAAGATTTGAATTTACATTTGCCACCTCGGCAACCCCACTTGGCGCCCCCCTGCATTGTTTGATGCCAACTTGGCATCACACATTTTCAGCATATATATATATAAATATAGAGAGAGGAGGTCTTTCATATCACATTTGGTGTGAAGAATTAGATTCTTCCCTCTTTCCCTCCAAAACCTTTTGCAAGCAAGCATTCATGTGTTAAAAGCTTTGCTCTCTTCTTCTTCTTCCCTACCTAAAATCAACCTCTACCATTATTGAATCTTGGGTCTTACTCCAACTTATGGGCTAGAGATCTAGGATGATCTAATTGGTGTGTCAATCATGACAATAGAGGCAAGGCATTTAACTTGCTTATCTTTGGAAATCCACCTGCACAGGGTCCAATTTGGCAAATTTATATAGGGAGTTCCAGATGGCCATTTGACTTGAAATTTTAATTGAGCGTTCATCAAGGTGTTGTTAAGCTCCAGTGTTTTTTTAGAATTTTTGGAGGAGATTTGATAGGGCGATTGTTGCACTTTTCCAACTATGCTGGTTGCAGGTAGTTTCTGGACTATTGAAGTATTCACTTGCTACTCCTTGGATTTTACTTTTTAAGGTAATGCTCTCACAAATATAAATTCCTAGCATGATTAGATCATTGTTATGCTTGTGAACACTAGTTAATTTCATGTTTTGAAGTTTTATTAATTGGATTATAGTGCCTTCTTTGCTTTCAAGTAGTATCAGAGCCTAAATCATGTTTAGATTTAAATTTTTTTTGGTTGATTGATTCATGTGATGGAATAATCTAGATCATCAAATTCTTGATTCAATTAATGTATTGGATTATTTGGTTGGTATTGTGTGTGGCACCCTGATTGATGAATTAAAAGCACGCTATTAGGTGATTTAAGTATTAATTCATGTAGTTAATATGTTATAATTCATTGTGATTAATGTTGAATGTTGATTTGGCATTAATTGATGTTATATGTTGACATAGCATGTTGTTATATGGTTGAAACAATTTTGATCATTTTTTGATCCAATGGGATTAGAGGTCAGCTGGAGTTTTTTGGAGAATTTGATTCTCACTTAGACTTGATTTTTGAAGTATGATTGAGCACTTTAATTTTCAGTTTTGAAATAAGTTTCAGATTTGGAAATTGATTCGTAATGTGTGATTTAATGTTTAGAAGGTATTCTAGCATTTTTGGTGCACAAGAGTTGAACTAAAAATTAGCTAGACTAGACTTTAACCCCCAAAAAAAGGTTGCCACCCAACTTTGAGCAAGATGCCAAGGCAGTAGCCAGAGCTACTGCCCAGTGGCATGCCTAGCTTTGCCAATAGCCACCAGTTGGGGGTTGGGCAGGTTTTGAGCCATTTTTAGGCTCCTTAAATGAAAGCAAGATAGGCGCTAGAATCTATAATCAAAACTTCAAAACATAAAATAATTAGTGCCTACAAGCATCCCAAGGATCCAATCATGCCTTGGATTCAAATTTAGTTACATGATTACCTTGAAAAGCAAATTCGAGAATAAACAATTGAACACTTCATTGGTTCTAGATTTTATTTGCTCGCTGTACAGCAAAAGGTTTGCGACAATTGCCCTACCAAATTGTCTCCAAAACTTTTGGAAAACGTACTGGAAATAGCTAACACCTTGAAGAATCTCCAGTCAAAAATTCAAATAGATTAGCCGTTGGGATCATCCTAGAGAAAATCACAAAGTTGGACCTCGCGTAGAGTACTCTCTAGAAACAAAGCAAGGCACATGTCTTGCCTCCAATAAAATAGTCCACACCAATGAGACTTTCTAATTCTCTAGTTCATAAGGTGGAATAGAACCATAGAATTGAAGGTGGAGGCCAAATTTGGGGTAGAAAGATGAAGAGAGAAGATTAGCCTTCAACACATGAAATGCTAGCTTGCAAATGTTTTGGAGGGAAATGAAAAATTTAATTCTTCACACCATTTTTCATATGCACGTCCTCCTCTCTTTATATCTATATAGAGGTTGAAATGTGTGATGCTAAGTTGGCATCACACA
>JACGDI010005271.1:1057428-1068567 GCA_014898725.1 Jacaranda copaia | reverse complement strand
TGGTCAATGTCCAACCCCATGGAGTCCAACTAATTGACCAAAACAAATATTCTAGAGAACCATCATTGCACTACACGTGCCATGTAAATACAGTCCTTCCATCTCCTTTCTCCCGAAAGAGGCCTAGGGTAAGATATTTGTTGGTGCCCTAATAGCCTTGATACTATGTCTCTATTCTCAATATTCAATCCCTATTGTGTGACCTCACCTTTGAAAATTTCTTTTTCAAATTGTCACACCACCTTGCGTAAGAATTTCTAGGAATTGATCATCACAGAACACATAGAAGATGTACTCACCCTTCACAACAGTGGGGACTCGGATTCCTTCTTGAATATGACAAACCTCCATGCCAGTAGCTCATACTCAATCTCAACCTAAAAAACCCGCTAGGAGGTCAAGGATGAGTTATAGCATGAGGACTGGATACAAGATTACCATGGATCCTAAAGTCAGATGACTAATAGTATGCACCAGCATAAGCAAGAGAACTAGCTACTACCGACTTACCACTTTGGCTATTTAGTGGATTCTCCAGTAGGTGTTCAGTACCTTATTCTCTATCAAGCATCCACTTACATACACTTGTATTTCATACAGTTGCTCATGGAATGGAGCAATCTCTAACCTTTGAATTTATGCATCGTTAGTGCAAGTCTATTCGAATCTTATGATCTTAGATGCCTCATCTCATAAGATCCTATGACTTGGAAGTTTTAAGATCACGATTGTGTGTGATTTATTCCATGGTCACCAAATACGTCCCGCAGTTATAGGTGATCTAAGGACTTTACCTAAATGCTAGTGAAGTGAAACAAAGCATAAGATAAAAATAGCCATATTAAGAATATCGTTTAATCAAGATTGTGCTACAAGTGAAATAGTTTACAAGGCCAATCTCATTGGCTTGTAGGGCACTATTCCAATAATCTCCCACTTGCCCTAAAGCTAATGCCTTGTGGCCTTGAGACCCATCTTTATAAGATGTCCTCCAAAGACCTTTAGCTTTTAGAGGTTAATACATTGTTTCTACTATATTCTCTTTTGAGGTAACTTTTCTCTACTTAGTTGTCACCTCCGTCAATTGATATCATATATCAAATGATAACACATCTAATGTGTTTGTATCACTAATGAGATGTAGGAGCAAGTCCTAAATTATTTTCTAAAGACTAGCGTAGGCTTATGCATGCTAGGCACTACATCAAACCCCTAGATGAAGTTTTTATCCAAACACCTTCCTTTGTGGTTTTCAAAACCACAAAGTATTTCACTTTAGTGGTTATCTAGGCCATGGTGTCTAGTTAGAACTCTTCCAACACACTATGCAACTATTAAGGCAAAATATATATCCAAAAGTGGATATTAGGTCATCTACATTGGATTGGAAACTAATATCTAAAAACTCCACATGTTTCAATACTCCATTGCCATATAAAAACTCCACATGTTTCAATCTCCATTGCCATATACTAAAAATAAATCTTTAGTTCTTCCAAGTACTTTAGGATTATTTTTACGGCTAACTAGTGACTCTCACTAGGATTTGGATTGGAACTTACTTGTAACACTTAACGAGTATGCCACATCCGGTCTTGTATATTGAATGGCATACAATTATGCTCTATGTAGTAGATGCATAAGGTATGTAGGACATTTTGTGTCTCTCGTTGATAATCTAAGGGGCCATAGACTTGGAGAGAATACCCTCTTGGATTCTTCCATACTAAACCTCTTTAGTATTTAGTTCAATGTACGGGATTTGGGAAAGCCCTAGCATCCTCCCCAATCTATCTCTATAGATACATATCCCAATACGTAGGATGCATTTCCCAAGTACATCATGGAGAATTGATAATCATGTTTTAGTTCACTTTAACATTCCCACCTCATTCCCAATAAAAAAGATGTCATCGACATAAAGCATAATAAACTGAATACTACTCCTACTAGCCCACTTATACACACAAGGTTTATACACCTTTTTGACAAAACAAACAATTTGACTATCATATCAAAAATGTATGTTCCAAGTTTGGGATGCTAATTAGAGTCCATAAATGAATTTTTGGAGTTTGCAAACCTTTTGTTCACTTCTTTTGAATGTAAAACCTTATGGTTGCTTCATATAAATTTCTTCTTCAATGTCACCATTGAGAAAAGCAGTTTTCACATTCATTTGCCATATCTCATAGACATAATATGCAGCTATAGCAAGTAGAATCCGAATGGACTCAGGCATAGCAATTTATGAAAAGGTTTTCTCAAAATTGATATCGGGTCTTTGAATGTAGCCCTTTTCCACTAGTCGTGCCTTAAAAGTCACCACTCATCCATCTACCCCAAGCTTTCGCTTATAGATCCACTTGCAATCAATAGGAATTATTCCCTTTGGTGGATCTACAAAATTCCATACTTTGTTTGATTAAATGGAGTCTATTTCAAATCTCATGGCTTCAAGCCAATATCCCAGGTCTATGTTCATTATAGTTTTCTTATCGGTCTTTGGATCTCTGTTTGATTGACCCATCTCATAAAGAAATCCAAACACTTTGGGGTACTTCTTGATTAGGTCCGATCTTTCCAGAGATTATGTGTGAGGTTCTTTGATAACTATTTATTTCTACTGCTTCTGGGATTTATTGATCATCTTGAACTTCACCAAGTTCAATTAAAACACCCTTTTTATCTTATAGAAATTCCTTTTCCAAAAGGGTGGCATTTCTTAAAACAAATATATTTTGTTCCAAAGGATCATAAAACTAATACCCCATAGACTCTCTAAGGTATTCCACAAACTTGCACAAAATGGATCTACTATCTAACTTATCCCCACTGTTCGTCTCATACAGGTAAGAGATCCCCAAACCCTTAGATAATGTTATGAGGGTTGCTTTGCCATGCCATATCTCATATGGTATATTTTTAGCACCAACTTTAAAGGTACTACTCTTAGTAACTTTGCTGCCGTCATTAAGGCATATTCTCAAAAGGATATAGACACATCAAAGAAGCTTATTATGGAACATACCAAGTCCAACAAGGTACGATGTCTTCTCTCGGCTACTCCATTGTGTTGGGGTGTGTCTGGTGGAGTCCATTGAAAGAGAATTTCATTCTCCTTTAGATAATCTAATAATATGGTACTTAGTATTTTTTCTCTTGATCTAATTGAAGGGCTTAAATACTAAGTCCCTTTTGCTTTTTTACTTCATTTCTATACTTTTTAAACCTTTCAAAGGTCTCGAACTTGTATTTCATAAGATACATCTGTCCGAACCGACTATTACCATCGGTGAAAGCGATGAAGTAAGAATAGCCTCCTCTCCTGCTAACTCTTAGTAGTCCAAAAACATCCATATGGATCAAATCCAAAGGATTTGTAGAGAGCTCCATTTTTCCTAAAAAAGTAGATTTGGTCATTTATCCCTTCAAACAAGATTCACAACTAGGAAGGTTCTCAATGCCACTAACATTTAGTGCTTTAAGAGTTTCTAACTTGTTCATCGTAAGTTTTGGAGATATGGCCAAGTATTATATGCCACATCATGTCATTATCTTGGATATTTAATTTCTTACTTAGTTGAGAGTGCATTAGTGATGGTTGAGAATCCAATATGTACGATCCTTTGTTAATTGTACCACAAGCAACTAAAGAACTCATTTTTTAATGCTTTCAATCTCTTATTTGATGTAGAAGGATCAAACTTTCATTATCCAAAAATGGGAATTAAAATAATGTTCTCAACAATATATGGTACTATATGACAAAGGTCCAATACAGGTGTGGAGTTCTCTAAGTCTAACTTATTGTATGCCTTCAACTTTGGACACAACTCTTGCTTCTTAGCCAAGGTGGATTCTCAAATCCAACCTTTAATGAACTTGTTCTCTAACCAGTACCCACTAACATAAAGGTATATATAGTGCTAGGATCCAAATATTTTTGAAAAACATAAATGTAACTAGTCTACACACATCCCCAAGGATTAAGAAATACATAGGAATCAGATTAAAGAGGGGAAATACTTGGGTGAAAATAGAAAATTCAAGAAGCAAGAAGAATTCTTTTCAACAATTGAAGAAGCTTCTCACCAGCACAACAAATTCACCATCGATTTTCCCTTGGTTAGACTCCTCCTTTTTTATTGAAATTTTTACTAGAATTTCTCAACTCCTTGAGGATTCTACAACTCAAAATTTAACCTAATTAGAACATCAAAGGGTCTCCTAGAACTCGCCACAACAGGCTACCAAAAATCATTTCTTCAAGAATAAGAGCAACCCAAATGACTTACCTCTAATGTAATAGTCCACACACCATAACTATGGCCTATTCTCTACAATATGACTGGAAATAGCAGTAGATAATATGAGAGGAAAGGCTAGGAATATGAAGGTGGAAGGTGGAGAGAGTTGGAGAGACTAATGGGTGGCTAACAAATTAGATTCCCACTACTCAAGGTTGTTGGGAAAATAATCACACCAAGCATGCACACTCACATATAGCCAGCCATCCTTCTCCTATGTCTATATATAGGAGTGGGATGGTGTGTGGTCATACACCATCCTGAAGGAGGTGATGCCAAGTGTCTATGCCAAGGTGGCCTAGTGAATAAGAATATTAATTGAAGAATATATTTCATCTTATGAAATGCCTTGCAATTAAATTCCAATTCTATATTAAATGAACCCTTCATTTAATTATTCCCACCAAAAATTAACTCTCCAACTTAATTAAATTAAATACTTTAATTTAATTAATTATAATTTGACTTAACTCTTAAGTCAAAGTTTTTAACTATTTAAGCTAGTCAAAATTAATTTAACCCTTAAATTAGTTTTGACCAATTGATAGTCATGTGACATCAATTAATTAACCCTTAATTAATTAATCTTAATTTAACTCTTAAATTAATTTGATCAATTTAACATTAAATTGATCAAGTCAAAATGACTACAATTTTGCCTTCTTCAAAATCGGTCATGAATTTTCTAACTCTTAGAAAATTCTCCTTTCTTCAATAGGTCATGTTATTGGCTTTTTTGTGTGACCCATTAGGTTCTACCATTCATTGGACATAGGCTCATAACGCCTTGTGACTTTTGGAATATCAAATATATTAGTTTAAACTTTTTTAAATTAAACAACTCAATTCAATTAATCTCATTAATTGAAGAGTGCTTAATCTCCGTGGTCGATGTCCAACCTCAAGCCCATGGAGCCTAACTAATTGGCCGAAACAAATACTCTTGAAGAACCATTCTAGGATTATGCGCACTATGCAAATACGGTCCTTCTGTCTCCTATCTCTCAAAAGAGGCTTAGGGTAAGATATTAGTTAGCTCCCTAATAGCCTCAATTTTATACTTCTATTCTTAATGTTCGATTCTCATCGTGACCTCATCTTTGGAAACGCCTTCCCAAATTGTCACATCACCTTGCACATGTTCGAATAGTGCTCTGCAAGCCAATGAGATTGGTCTTGTAAATTATTTCACTCATGGTACAATCTTGATTGAATGATATTTTTTATATGACCACCTTCATCTTATGCTTTGTTTCACTTCACTAGCATTTGGATGAAGCCCTTAGATCACCTATGATTGTGGGACTTAGTTTGATGACTATAGAATAAGTTTCACATGATCATAATCTTAAATCTTCTAAGTCGTAAGATCTTATGAGACGGGGCATCTAAGATTTGGATAAATTTGTACTAATAATGCATAAATCTAAGGGTTGGAAATTGCTCTATTCCATGAGCAATTGTATGAGATACGGGTGCATATTAGTGGGTGCTTGTTAGAGAACAAAGCACTGAAAACCCACCAGAGAATCTACCAGATAGCCGAAGTGGCAAGTCAGTAACAGCTAGTTCTCTTGCTTACGTTAGTGCATATTATTAGTCCCTTGACTTGAGGGTCTATGGTAACATTGTGTCCAGTCCTCATGCTTTGACTTTTCCTTAACCACTTAGTGGGTCTTTTGGGTTGAGATTGGGTATGAGCTACTTGGCATGGAGGTTTGTGAGATTCAAGATGGAATTCAACTCCTCACTGTTGTGAAGGACGGGTATGTCTCCTGTGTTTTCAATAATGATCAATTCCCAAAAATCTTTGCGCAAGGAAGTGTGATAATTTGAAAAAGGAGTTTTCCAAAGATCATGGTCATACAATAGGGATCTAATATTAAGAATAGAGACATAGTATCAAGGCTATTAAGGAGTTGACAAATATCTTACCATAGGCCTTTTTTGGGAGATAAGAGACAGAAGGACTGTATTTGCATGACACACGTAGAGTAATGATGGTTCTCCAGAATATTTATTTTGACCAATTAGTAGGGCTTCACAGGCTTGAGGTTGTACATTGACTATGGATATTAATTACTCTTCAATTAATGATATTAATTGAATTGAGTTGGCTAATTTAAAAGGAGTTTTAAGTTAGAATGCATATAAGATATTCAAAAGTCATAAAGAGTTGTGAGCCCATGTCTATTAAATGGTAGAACCTATTGAGTCACAAACAAAATCCAATTAGCTTTGTAATTAATGGAGAGAATTTTCTAAGGTATTAGAAAATGATCTCTCCTAGTGGACTGATTTTTGGGGCCAAGTTTAAGGGTCAATTTTAGCTTGATTGATTTAAGCGTTAAATTAATCAACTAATTTAAGAGTTAAATTAGACCAATAATTAAGAAGTTAATTATTTGGCGCCAACCTGATCATTAATTGGTCAAGTCAACTTAAAGAGTTAAGTTAACAAATTTAGCTTAAGGAGTTAAGCTATTTTGACTTAAAGAGTTAGGTTAAAAGATAATTAATTAAATTAAAGAGTTTAATTTGATTAATTAGGAAGAACAAATTTTGGAGGGAAGACTTAAATAAAATTTAATATGACATCTTAATTAAATTGAAATGAGATTTCAAATGTAACTAAGATGCAAATGAGATTTGGATTCAAATTTTGCCACCTTGGCAACCCCATATGGCCACCCCCCTCATGTATTGTGTGATGCCAACTTGGTATCACACATTTTTAGTATTTATATATAGATATAGAGAAAAGAGGTCATACATATGCTTTTTTGGTGTGAGGAATTAGATTTTTTTTCCCTCTAAAACCATTTGTGAGCTAGCATTCATGTGTTGAAAATCTAAGCTTCCTTCTTCTTCTTCCTACCTAAAATTCAACTTCCACCATTAGCAAATCTCTGGTCTTACTCCAACTCATAGACTAGAGATTTAGGAAGATCTCACTGGTGTGTGTATCATTACAATAGAGGCAAGGTATGTGACTTGCTCATTTCTGGAGATCCACTTGCATAAAGTCTGACTTGGCGATTTTCTCTAGGGTGTTCTAGATGGCTAATCATTCTTAAATTTTAAATAGAAGTTCATAAAGGTGTTGTAAAGCTCCAAATATTTTTTTATAATTTTTGGAGGATATTTGATAAGGAGATTTTCGCAATCTTCTCACTACACCATTAGCAGGTAGATTCTGAAACTAGTGAAGTGTTCACTTGATACTCCTTAGATTTTTCTCTTCAAGCTAATCCTCTATCTAAATCTGAATTCTAGGCATGATTAGATCCTTTTTTAGCTTTTAGGCACTAGTTATTCATGTTTTGAAGTTTTGATATTAGATCCTAGTGCCTTACTTGCGTTCAGCATAGAAGTTTCACTCATCCTTCACAAAGACGGAGTTGGATTCCATCTTGAATCTTACAAACCTCAATGTCTAGCAGCTTTTGCCCAATCTCTACCTGAATGGCCCACTAAGTAACCAAGGAAGAGTCAAAGCATAAGGGACATACACAAGGTTACTAAGGATCCTCAGGTCAGAGGGCTAATAATATGCATTAGCGTAAGCAAGAGAGCTTGCCATTACTGAATTACCACTATAGCTATCTAGTGAATTCTTCAAGCAAGTCTTCAGTGCTTTGTTCTCTAACACACAACCACCAACTTGCACACATATCTTATATGGGATTGCTATGAAATAGAGCAACATCCAACCTTTGGATTTATACATCATTAGTGCAAGTTCTGGATCTTAGATGCCCTAACTCATAAGATACTATGATTTGGAAAATTTAAGATCACGACTGTGTAAGACTTATTCATAATCATCACCCAGACCAAGCCTCATAGTCTTGTGTGATCTAGGGGCTTCATCCTAATACAAGTGAAGTAAATGAAGAGCATAAGATGAAGATGGCCATATAATGAGCATCATTCAATCAAGATTATCTTACAATGAAATAGTTTACAAGGTAAATCTAATTGGCTTGTAGGGCACTATTCCAACATAACATGTATCCATGTCTAATATAGATTGCCCATGAAACATGGCAATATCCAATCCCTTGAAGTATGTATCATTAGTGCAAGTTTATCTGAATCTTAGATGCCCCTTCTCATAAGATTTCATGACTTGGAATATTTAAAATAATGACCATGAAAAGTTGTTTCATGATCACCATCATATGCGTGACCAAAGTCTTATAGTCTTGTATGATTTAAAGGTTTCAACCAAATGCTATCAAAGTATAAAAAATACATAAGATGAAGATGACCATTTTATTAAAATATCATTTCATCAAGATTATCTTACAAGTGAAATAGTACATATATGCCAATCTTAATTGGTTGTGCGGTACTATTCCAACAATCTCCCACTTACTCTGAAGCTAATTCTCCATTGTCTTTTTGCTATTCTTCTGAAGATGTCTTTCAAAGAACTTTTGTGATAAGGGTTTTGTTAGTGGATTTGCTATATTCTCTTTTAAGGCTACTTGCCGCACTTGGATATTACCTCTATCAATGATCTCACAAATCAAATGACAACACGTCATAACATGCTTGGATTGCTGATGAGATTTTGGCTCTTTTGCTTGAGCAATGGGCTCATTATTGTCAGAAAAGATAGCTACTGGCTCTACAATGCTAGGTACTACATCCAACTCCTGGATGAAAATTTTCATCCAAACACCTTTTTTTGCAATCTCCAAAGCCATAATATATTTTGCCTTAGTAGTAGAATCAGCTATGGTGTCTTGTTTGAAACTTTTCCAACTTATCGTGCCACCATTGAGACAAAATATAAATTTTGAAGTAGATTTAAGGTCATCTTCATTAGATTTGAAATTAGAATTCAAAAACTCTTCAGGTTTCAATTCTCCATTGCTATATACTAAATATAAGTCTTTAGTGCTTCTCAAATATTTAAAGATTGCTTTTACAACTTTCTAGTGACTTACACCAGGATTTGATTAGTTTCGGCTCATAACATTTAGAGCATGTTGTCACGAACTTATCCTTACAAGCTCCCATGTGGCACTTAGCTTGTTGTTCGCCCCTTGCAACACTAGCTATGTCAACTTCACCTTGTTGCAAATGCACAAGTGTTATGTATGCTAAGTGAGTTAGCTAAGTGTTACGCACAAGAGAGACTTGAGAGAGGAAATTAAAGAGGCTTTTTATTACTCAAATTCTACTTTTCTACTTTACTTCTACTTTTTGCTTGGTTTCTACTTGTTTACAATGCAAATGAGCTCCTACCTATTTATACAAGTCTTCTCCCAAGTCAACGATGGAGATCAAATTATTCCTACAGCCTAGATTACAAATCTAGAACTTTTCCCTATGCTAGAATTCTCTAGAATATTCTCTAGACATTTCTAGACAAGTTCTACAACTTTATACACATATTCTAGAAGCTTCTGCAAGGTTCTAGATTCTTTTAGATCAGCGTAAACCATTTCTATCCCAATCCCTTGCATATCTTTGGTTGGGGTGTGACAGTGCGCTACATTTGGTCTTGTACATTGAACTACATACATTATACTTCATATTATGAATTTATGTGTTGGAATAGTGTTCTGCAAGCCAATGAGATTGGCCTTGGAAACTATTTCACTCATAGTACAGTCTTGATTGAACAATATTCTTTATATTGTCATCTTTATCATATGCTTTGTTTCACTTCACTAGCATTTGGATAAAACCCTTAGATCACCTATGACTGCAAGACTTGGTTTGGTGACCATGGAATAAGTCTCACAAGGTTGTGTACCTTGTGATCTTAAAATGTCTAAGTCATAGGATCTTATAAGACAAGGGATCTAAGATTTTGAAAGACTTGTACTAATAATGTATGAATCTAAGGGTTGGATATTGCTTTATTCTATGAGCAACTGTATGATATATGGGTGCATATTAGTGGGTACTTGTTAACAAATAAGGCACTGAAGACCTATCGAAGAATCCACTAGATAGTTGAAATGGAAAGTTGATAGTGGCTAGTTCTCCTGTTTATGCTAGTGCATATTATTAATTCTTTGACTTGAGGATTAATGGTAATCTTGTGTCTGATCCTCATGCTTTGACTCATCCTTGACCACCTAGCGGGTCTTTCAGGTTGCGATTAGGTATGAACTACTTGGCATGGAGGTTTGTGAGATATAAGAAGGAATTTGACTCCTTGCTATTGTGAAGGGCGAGTACATCTCCTATGTGTTCTATAATGATCGATTCCAAGAAATCCTTGCACAAGGTGGTGTGACAATTTGGAAATGGAGTTTTTCCAAAGGTGAGGTCACACAATTAGGTTTGAACATTGAGAATAGAGAAATAGTATTGAGGCTAATGGAGAGCCGACAAATATCTTGCCTTAGGCCTTTTTTAGGAGATAGGAAATGGAAAGACCATATTGCATGGCATGCATAGAGTGATGATGGTTCTCCAGAATATTCATTTTGGCCAATTAGTTGGGCTCTATGGGCTTGAGGTTGGACATTGACTATGAAAATTGTGTATTATTTAATTAATGAGAATAATTGAATTGAGTCAACTAGTTTAAAAGGTGTTTTAAACTAGAATGAATAAACGTTATTCAAAAGTCATAAGGAGTTGTGAGCCTATGTCCAATGAATGGTAGAACTTATTGGGTCGCACATAAAATCTAATTAGCTTCCTAATTAATGGAGAGAATTTTCTAAGGTATTAAAAAATGGTGTCTCCTAGTGGACCGATTTTTGGGGCTTACTTTGAGGGTCAATTTTAGCTTGATTGATTTATGTGTTAAATTAACCAACTAATTTAAGAGTTAAATTAGATCAATAATTAAGGA
>JACGDI010005271.1:994908-1057328 GCA_014898725.1 Jacaranda copaia | reverse complement strand
AGGTGTTGGATATCTCCAGTAATTTTTCTAGAATTTTTGGAGGCGATTTAGTAGGGCGATCATGCAATCTTTTCGTTGTGCCGCAAGCCGGTAAATTCTAGAACTAGTGAAGTGTTTACTAGTTTCTTCTTAGATTTGCTTATCCAAGTAATCCTCCATCTAAATCTAAATCCAAGTAATGATTAGATCCTTGTTTTTTCTTATAGGCACTAGTTATTTTATGTTTTTAAATTTTAATTTTAGATCCTAGTACCTATCTTGCTTTCAAGTGGTATTAGAGCCATAATCATGCTTAGATTTGGAATTCATTTGGTTGATTGATTCATGTGATGGATTAATCTAGATCACCATATTCTCAATTCAAATGATGGATTGGGGAATTTGGTTGATTTGTATATGGCTCCTTGATTGATGAATTAAAAGTATGCTATTATGTGATTTAATTATTAATTCATGTGGTTAGTATGTTTTAATTCATAGTGATTAATGTTGAAATGTGTTTTGGCATTAATTGATGTTATATGTTGATATAGCATGCTCATTTATGACTGAAAGAGTTTTGGTCATTTTTGGATCCAATTGGATTGGAGTTAGGTTGGAGATTTTTGGAGAATTTGATTCTCACTTTGACTTGATTTTTGAAGCATGATTGAGCACTTTAATTTTCTATTTTGAAATGAGTTTCAGATCTGGAAATTGGTCCATAATGTGTGATTTAATTTTTAGAATGTGTTCTATAATTTTTGCTGCACAAAAGTTGAGCTAAGGAGTTATGTTAACGAATTTAGATTAAAGAGTTAAGCTAGTTTGACTTAAAGAGTTAAAGTCAAAGGAAAATTAATTAAATTAATGAGTTTAATTTGATTAATTAAGGAAGAATGAATTTTGGAGGGAAAACACAAATGAGATTTGAGATGACATCTTAATTTGAAATGAGATTTCAAATGTAATTAAGATGCATATGAAATTCAAATGAGATTTGGATACAAATTTTGCCACCTAAGCAACACCATTTGGCCACCCCCTCATCTCGAATTGTGTGATGCCAACTTGACATCACACATTTTCAGCCTCTATATATAGATATAGAGAGAGGAGGTCGTGCATATGACAAATGGTGTGAAGAATTATATTCTTCATTTCCCTCCAAAATATTTGCAAGCTAGCATTTCATGTGTTGAAGGCTAAGCTTCTTTCTTCATCTTCCTACCCCAAATTTGGCCTCCATCATCACCAGATATTAGGTCTTATTACAACTAAAATACTAGAGATCTAGGAAGTCTCATTGGTGTGTGGACTATTTCAATAGAGGCAAGACGTATGCCTTGCTATGTTTCTGGAGAGCTCTCTGCGTGAGGTCTGACTTTGCGATTTTCTCCAGGATGATCCAAATGGTCAATCAATCTGAATTTTTTACTGGAGATTGTAAAAGGTGTTGGATATGCCCAGTAATATTTATAGAATTTTTGGAGGCAATTTGGTAGGGAAATTGTCGCAATCCTTTCATTGTGCCATGAGCAGATAGCTTCTGGAACTAGTGAAGTGTTCTCTAGTTTCTTCTTGGATTTGCTTATCAAGGTAATCCTCTATCTAAATATGAATCCAAGGCATGAATAGATCTTTTTTTTTCTTGTAGGCATTAGTTATTTTATGTTTTGAAATTTTAATTTTAGATTCTAGTACCTATCTTGCTTTTAGTATGAGGTATGTGGGACACTATTTTTCTAGCATCTTTAGTTTTAAGGGCTATAGACTTATAGAGACACGAAGACCATGTCCCATGGGAAGAAATCCCTTCTGGGATTCTTCTATACTAAACCTCTTTAGTATCTTGTCAATGTACAATGTTTGGGAGAGCCCCAACATCCTTCTTGATCTATCTCTATAGATTTGTATTCCCAATACGTATGATGCTTCTCCCAAATTCTTCATGGAGAATTGCGAAGATAACTATATTTTAGTACACTTTAATGCTTCTCTCTCATTCCCAATGGGAAGAATATCATTGATACAAAGCACAATAAACTAAGTCAAACTCTTACTAACCTTTTTATACACACATAGTTCATACACATTTTTGACACAGCCAAATGAATTGACTGTCTTATTAAAACATATGTTCAAGCTTCAGGATACTTGCTTTAGTTCATAAATGGATCTTTGGAGTTTGCAAACCTTTTCTTTACTCCATTTGAATATAAAACCTTGTACTTGCTCCATATATATTTCCTCATCAATGTTTCCATTGAGAAAGACAGTGTTTACATTCATTTGCCAAATTTCATAGTCGTAGTAAGTGGCTATGGCAAGCATAGCTTTTATGGACTTAGGCATAGCGACTAGTGAAAAGGTTTCCTTAAAGTCAATGCTGGGTCTTTGAGTGTAGCCTTTTCCCACATAGTTTAGCCTTAAAGGTTGTTATGTCTTCATCAACTCCTAGCTTTTGCATGTAGATCCACTTACAACCAACAGGTGCTTTTCCCTTTGACAGATCTACTAAAGTTCATACTTTGTTAAAGTACATGGAGTCTATTTCAAATTTCATGACCTTAAGCTAATATCCTAAATTTATGTTCAACATAGTTTTCTAAAGGTCTTTTGATCACTGTCCATTTGGCCTATTTCATGAAAGAATCCAAACCTTTCGGGTTGTTTCTTGATTCAATCTGACCTTTTAAGAAGTTGTGTGTTAGGCTCGAGATGCTCTTTTATTTCTATTGCTTGTGCGATCTTTTGATTATCTTGAACTTTATCAAGTTTAATGATGGTACCATTTTTATCTAATAGAAATTCCTTTTCCAAAAAAGTGGCATTCCTCGAAATAAATGCTTTTTGTTCCAAGGGATCATAGAAATAATAACCCGAAGGCTCTTTTGGGTATCCCATAAAATTGCGCAAGTGAATCTCACATCTAACTTGTCTCTCACTAACATTTTAAGGTATGTAGATGACCCCTAAACTCTTAAATAAGAGTAAGAGTGTGCTTCGTCGTGCCACATCTCATGCGGCATCTTTGGCACCAACTTTGAAAGTACTATATTTAGTATCTTCATTGCCATTTCTAAGGTGAATCCCCAAAGGGAGATAGGCATATTAGTAAAGCTCATCATGGAATGCACCATGTCCAACAATGTGCGATTTCCCCTTTCAGCTACTACATTATGTTAGATGTGCTAGGAGGAGTCTATTGTGAGAGAATCCCATTCTCTTTTAGATAGCTCAAATATTTAGCACTTAAGTATTTTTCTCCTCAATCTGATCGAAGATTTTTAATACTAAGTCCTTGTTGATTTTCTACTTCATTCCTCTACTCTTTTAAATTTTCAAAAGCTTTGGACTTATACTTCATAAAATACATATGTTCGAGCTGAGTGTGATCATCGATGAAGGTAATGAAGTAAGAATAACTTCCTCTTGTGAGAGCAAGAGTATCACTAGATCTAATAATAAAAACTTCATACCAAACCAATCGATTAATTAACTGAAATGAAAAAAAAAATTGATAACCATTTACCACACCAAACTTTTTGATTAACCAGTAAAATTAAATAAAGAAATTTAGTTAAGTTCAAATAATTAACCAATTAAACACTTCTTATCTAAAAGTTTTTCTAAACATCATTAATAAAAAAATTTATAATAGTGTAGTTTCCATCCAAGCAATTTGATGATCCATATTGCATTTTCATACAATTTCTTGCAATGACCTTCAATTTTTTTTTAGCGCAAATAATGATTCATGAAAAATTTATAGGAGTTTATAAAGTGTAGCAAACTCTATTTGTATATAAATTGATCAAGATTATTCTATAATATCAATCATAAAGTTAATATATGTATATATAGATTTATGGAATAGCAACAAACATCATGAAACCAAGTAATATTAGTGGTGATGCAGAGCGCGTAAGCTTTCTGTTTTGAAAATTTTGTTTAAATCAATTTTTAATTGATTTGTTTTGTAAAAATTAACTGAACTGAATTGAAAATCAAAAATTTATAAACAATTAACCATTAACTAAACCAAAAAGCAATTAGATAAATTGGTTCAATGAATTTGATTTCGGTTCAATTGGTTAATTGGTTTTTTCAGTTAATAGATATTTGCTAACCCCTACCTAGGGCCTTTAGACTTTGTTGAGAAAGCAAGCATTAATGGCATGTCCTTTTCATAGTCGTTTCAGTAGTAACCAACATGTTAGCTAATTCATTTATCATCACCTCTTGTTTTGACATCTTAAAGTTTATATTGAATTGATTAAATGAACTTGGCAATGATGGGAGAATCAAATCCACATAAAGGTCGTTGTCTATAATCATATCCAATTGAGCAAGCTTCTCAATAAGCCCAATCATTTTGAGCTCATGATCATGTACACTTTCCCCTTCAACCATTCTTATCCTAAAGAGCTCTCTCTATCACGAGTATTGCTCATGCCTTGATTGCACTCAATACAACTCTTGTAGGTGTAAATAAATCCCCGAAGAACTTTTTATGTTCTCATGAGATTTTTGGAGCTCATTAGACATGATCTTGCCTTGATTGCATGCCATACAACTCTTGTAGGTGCAAATAAATCCCTAAAGCACTTTTCATGTTCTCATGAGATTTTTGGAGCTGATTAGACATTGATGCCATCATAAGGTGACAGGTTTGAAGATCATCTTCTACCCATTTTGTGAACACTTCGTGGGTCTCACTATTGGCATCTTTGCTAAGGGTATTCAATGGACTTTGAGTAAGGACATATGTTTTCTTTTCAAAATCAAGGATAATCTTGAGGTTTCTTGGCCAATTGTAGAAGTTAGGCCCGACGAGATTATTAGTGTCTAATATTATGTTCAATGGATTCTTTGCCATTGATTGACATTTCAACACATCTACAAATGTTTACAGACTTTCAAGCATGTTTTGCTCCCACTATTTTATCAAATTCCTTACACTCTTAGGAATTCAACAAATGTCATTTTCTTAGTGAGAAATAAATATCCAAAGGCATCATTTGTGAACTTACGACTCATGAGACATCTACCAATGATCCTAAGGTCGGTAACTGTTACCAATTACATCTCTATGCTATCCTTGATTTTGTTTTGCCTCACATTTTCATATAGACCCATGACTCGTATGACATCTATATTACTTAGTGTTAAGTTATACCTATCAATCATTCTTTAACTATAAGCTCAACTATGATCATTCCATGACTCATGAGACAATGTCATAGTGAGTCTTATATTAAAGTGCTTCTCATGCCAAGGAAATGATCACAGCTTTTCTCTAATAAAGTGTCTCACAACTCGTGTGCCAACACTAAATTAGGGTAGCATATCATGTTATTTTCCTATTGACAGAAGGCTTGGATTAATTAAAACTAATTTTAATTTGTATCCAACTTGACTTAATATTTTGTTAACTTAGACTCCTCTAAGTCAAGAGATTTTAGTTTTTGCTTTGAAAGATCACATCAATTTTTTTAATCTTTGCTTATTAGATTCTCTATCCTAACCATCCACCACCATACATCAAAAGGATTAAGAAAACATAAATAAGTAAATAAACCTATCATACATCCAATAATGGGATAACTATGAGCCTTAACCAAATAGTGCACTTAAAGCTATAGGTGCACTATTTAGTTGATTTTAGGTGGGTTTAATTAAATTAATAGATCCAATCTATTACATTAATATATCCTATGTACATTCATGGGTGTTCAAACCTTCTTGACTCCTCTTGGGCTCCATTTTGGACTCATTGCAACAATTACAAAATAGAAATCCTCACCTCCTAAGAGTCCTACTCTTATAACATGAAGCAAGATGCATGCAAGTCCCATTTAATTACAACCCATTTAAAAAAATTTTGAACATAAATAAAATCAAATTAAAGACTTGTAATCATCCACATACATCCATCAACCATTCAACAATTGAAAAAATAATCAAATATAAATTGACAATCAATTTAGCAATTAAAGGATTATCTCATAAATAATTAATTAAAGGCAAAAATTAAGCATAACTCTTATCCATCTCAATTTTGCATTAACTTGAAGATTGCACCTAAATTTGATTTTAAAATAGGCAAAAAAATAACCAGCAATTTTCTAACACTTAACGCAACAATGTGCATCATAATTAATTTGAATCACAAAAATATGAACAAAAGAAACTCAAAACAACCAAAACAATCATCCCGATAGACTGCTGCCCATGGTCACCTACCTAAGCATGTGGTAGGTAAGCTATGATGTACTCGTTGCGAGCTAGGTTGGGTGGCAGTGTCATCTTAGCAGCCAAGTCAACTGTCAAGTCGATTCCCCCCTCCCTTTGTTTTATTTTATGTTCCAAATTTTATGGACTCTTTGATAACATTTTTTTCACGCATAATTTGATAGTTTTCTAGATTAAAAACCCTTTTAAAATAAAAATAAAGTGTCCAGAAATCATCAAAACCCAAATCTGAAGAAAGAATCATATTCTTAAAAAATCTTCAATTATAATCAATTAGATTGGATCTAGGAATAGCCAAAACAACTTAAAGCTATTAACAACATGCTATATCATTATATAAAATAATTTTTGATGCTAAATCAATATTGAAGATCATAATATTTGAATTAAAAATCATGCCAACATATGAATTAACAATTAGATACATATTGACATATCAAACATATCAAGAGCTACATTCATAATCTCCAAACTCTCAAATTCATCAATTGAATTAAGGATTTGGAAATTTAGAATCAATAGATCATATTAATTAATTCAAAATTCCTAATTTTGACATGAATGTGGCTCTAATACCAATTGAAGTAAGGAGATAGGTAAGGATCCATAATTTTAAACCAAAATAATGAAGATGACCATTTTATTAAAATATCATTCAATCAAGATTATCTTGCAAGTGAAATAGTATATACATGCTAATCTTAATTGGCTGCAAGGTACTGCTCCAACACAATAGACATCTTATTCCATAGTGCATTCCGTCAGCTTGAAGTGAATAATGTGCAAATGTAGAAGATCAACACCCCCTGGTGAGATTCACTGGTAACTCAGTAAAGGCACTAGGAGAAATACTGTTGCTTCTTTTCTCAAACATTCACCAAAGAGGATAATGAAGATGGTGAGGTTCCTAATCGTCAAGCTCCATCCACATATAATGCAATCTTAGGAAGATCTACTTTGAACCTATTTCAAGCAGCAATCCAAGAAGTAATTTCCACGTATCATATGAAGTTAAAGTTTTCTATGCCGAATGGAATTTGAGGAGTTGACCTAAGATCAACTAGAGAATGTTATGCCAATACCTTGAGGAGCATTAGGAATAATGCTCCCAAGACAGCTTGCAAGATAGCAATAATGTAGATAGAGATAAATGTTGTACGATGATGGCTTTTGGGGAAACATACATGCCGAGAACTATCCCTCACACCACCTAATTATGCCACCCATGAGGCCCCTTGTTGATAGTTATTTACTTTAGCATAGTTATTGATTTAAGCATTGATCATTTCTTTTGAAATTTCATTTCCTTTCAAGTAGAAAGGTAACTTCTTGAATTGAATAGAGCCTACCAATTTGGTAATTTCTTGAATTGAATAAAGCTTACCAACTCAAGAATGATATCCCTTCTCCAAAGTGTTCTCAAAGTCCTTTAAGTTTAAACCCATTATAGGCCCTCCAAGTGATACGTAATAGCTGCCCATGTAATCCCACTATATAGCCCTCTAGGGGCACACGAACGTAAGAATAAACCCATTATTTCCCTTTAGGGGATACATAGTAGCTACTCTAAAAAAATCCATTGAAGGCTTTAGGGAGGGACGTGGTACATTCTTTAAGAAAACCCACTAAAAGCCATTCGAGAGGCACATACTCTTTCTATAAAAAACCTACAAAATAGCCATCTCCCCTATAGGCATACAATAATGAAGCAAAGAAGCCCACTTCAAATCCTCTAAAAGAAAGGTGATGATATCTCAACAATTAAGCAAAAGAAAAATTATATAAATCAAATGATTCTTTAATCTACCCAATGCTTATCATGAAACCTCCCAAGAGCCATATGAATGTAGTATCTTTATCTCATCACCTAAACCCCAATAGAGATGGCCACTCAACTAAAGGCCCAGGATTAAGTTTTCACATTTAGCAACGATCTTCCTAAAAGATGAATAGCAAAGTTCGATGAAGAAAATACCTCCCTAAAATAATTTTTATCATACTCGTGCTTGCATTAACAATGAGTACTTGAAACTCACAAAAGTGCTTAATAGCTTGTGCAACCAATTGAAAATTTTATCACGACCTTAAAGAAATGTTAGAAACTTAGCACCTTCAATAAGCCTAGAAGATATCTAAGTATTACAAAAATCGATGAGCGCTTAGCATGGGTCTCATGATGCCTCAAACGGGCACTAGCATTGGTGCATGAGATGGGCACTAGTGCTTGATATGGGCACCCATTGCATTAGGTACACAACTTTGATGCCTGAGAGTCATACCTTCCAAGAAAGCCTTGAATATCTTGAAGAAATATTTGGCATCTGTATTTGAAAGCATAATTATAAACTTCATGCAAACAAGCTTTGTATATAAAGCTCAAAATTCTAAACTAAACATAGTATGCCACAAAGGCTATGAAATTCGTATAAAATAGGCTTAATATAGAGTAAGAGAGAACTAAGAACCATAATGCCGATTGCAAGTCATTCATCTAGCTAAGTATTCAAAAATAATGAAAATAAGAAAACTAGAAAGACTTCATTGAAACCAAAATGAAGGTAAACACCCATCATGAAAAATAAACATTTGGCTAATATTTAAGCTAACTAGAAAATTCTAAATTGTACCAAGTCCTAAATAAAAGTTGCAAATTCAATCCATTACTTTTACACTAAAGAAAAATGTCCTCATTTTTGTGGAGCAGTCTTAATTGGTTCTTCTGCTGCTACCTTTGCACTTACCTTAAAATCTTTCCTAGACTTTTTGATAGAAAAATTAGTTGGGATAGACGGTGGAGTGTAGCATTAATAAATCCTCACCAGGATATCACCTAATCTCACTCAAAATGTGATGACAGCTTAAAATGGTTTGCTCATAGATTGCCACTGCCTCTGCCTCGATAAGCTCAAAGAAATGTTAGAAACTTAGTACTCTCAATAAGCTTAAAAGATATCTAGGTGTTAAAAAAAATGGAAGGGTGCCCTAGCACGGGGCACATGATGTTGGAATAGTGCCCTACAAGTTAATGAAATTAGCCTTGTAAACTATTTCACTCATGGTACAATCTTGATTGAATAATATTCTTTATATGGCCATCTTCATCTTATGCTTTGTTTCACTTCACTAGCATTTGGATAAAGCCTTTAAATCACCTATGACTGTAGGACTTAGTTTGGTGATCATGGAATAAGTCTCACATGGTAGTGATCTTATAAGACAGGACATCTAAGATCCGAATAGGCCTACACTAATAATGCATAAATCCAAGGGTTGGGGATTGCTTCATTCTATAAGCAACTGTATGAGATGGGAGTGCATGTTAGTGGGTGCTTATTAGAAAACAAGGCATTGAAAACCCATTGGAGAATCCACGAGATAGCCATAGTGGCAATTGTTAATAGCTAGTTCTCCTACTCACGCTAGTGCACATTATTAGTCCTTTGATCTAAGGATCCATGGTAATCTTGTGTTCAGTTTTCATGTTTTGACTCTTTCTTTACCACCAAGTTGGTCTTTTGGGTTGAGATTGGGTATGAGAGCAACTTGGCATAGAGGTTTGTGAGATTCAAGATGGAATCCAACTCCTCTTGTTGAAAAGGGTGAATACATCTCATATATGTTCTATGATGATTGATTCCCAGACATCCTTGTGCAAGGTGGTGTGATAATTTGGAAAAAGGAGTTTTCTAAAGGTGAGGTCACACAACAAGGATTGAACATTGAGAATAGAGATATAGTATCGAAGCTATTAGGGAGTTAACAATTATCTTGTCCTAGGGCTCTTTAAGGAGATAGGAGATGGAAGGACAATATTTGCATAGTATGCATAAAGTGATGATGGTTCTCTAGAATATTCATTTCAGCGGATTAGTTGGGCTCCATTAACTTGAGGTTGGACATCGACCGTGGAGATTAGGTACTCTGCAATTAATGAGATTAATTGAATTAAGCCAACTAGTTTAAAAGGAGTTTTAAACTAGAATGAATATAATGTATTCAAAAGTCACAAGCAGTTATGAGCTCATGTCCATTAAATGGTAGAATCTATTGGGTCATACAAAAAATTCAATTAGCTTCCTAATTAAGTGACAGAATTTTCTAAGTTGTTAGAAAATGGTGTCTCCTAGTGGACTAATATTTGGGGCCAAGTTTGAGGGTCAATTTTGGCTTGCTTTTTAAGTGTTAAATTAATCAACTAATTTAAGAGTTAAATTAGACCAATAATTAAGGAGTTAATTATTTGGTGCCAACATGATCATCAATTGGTCAAGTTAACTTAAAGAATTAAGTTAACAAATTTAGCTTAAGGAGTTAAGCTAGTTTGACTTAAAGAGTTAAGTCAAAGGATAATTAATTAAATTAAAGAGAATAATTTGATTAATCAGGAAGAATGAATTTTGAGGGGAAAACTCAAATGAGATTTGACATGACATCTTAATTAATTTGAAATGGGATTCTAAATGTAATTAAGATGCAAATTAAATTCAAATGAGACTTGGATTCAAATTTTGCCACCTTGGCAACCCCATATGGCCACCCCTTTCATGCATTGGGTATTGCCAACTTGGCATCACTTATTTTTAACATCAATATATAGATATAGAGAGAGAAGGGCGTGCATATGCTTTTTGGTGTGAAGAATTAGATTCTTCATTTCCCTCTAAAATCATTTGCAAGCTAGCATTCATGTGTTGAAAGCTAAGTTTCCTTCATAATTCTTCCTACCTCGAATTCTGCCTCTACCATTAAAAATTCTTTGATCTTATTCCAACTCATAGACTAGAGATTTAGGAAGAACTCATTGGTGTGTGGATCCTTACAATAGAGGCAAGACATGTGACTTGCTCATTTCTAGAGATCCACCTACACGGGGTTCAACTTTGCAATTTTCTATAAGACATTACAGATGGCCAATAGATTTAAAATTTGAAATTGAAGTTCTAAATGGTGTAGGATAGCTCCATATATTGTTTTAGAATATTTTGAGGTGATTAGGTAGGGCGATGGTCGCAATCTTCTTACTTGCGCCACAAGCAGGCAGATTCTGGAATCCATGAAATGTTCACTTGATGCTCATCGGATCTGCTCGTCAAGGGAATCCTCTATCTAAATCTGAATTATTGGCATGATTAGATCCTTTATTAGATTTTAAGAACTAGTTACTTTCATGTTTTGAAGTTTTGATATTAGATCCTAGTGCCTTACTAGCCTTCAAGTGGTATCAGAGCCAAAATCATGCTTAGATTTAGATTTTATTTGGTTGATTGATTCATGTGATGGATTAATCTAGATTACCATATTCTCGATTCAATTGATGAATTGGAGAATTTGGTTAATTAGTGTGTGGCTCCTTGATTGATGAATTAAAAACATGCTATTATGTGATTTAAGTTTTAATTCATGTCGTTAGTATGTTTTAATTCATTGTGTTTAATGTTGAGTGTTGATTTGGCATTAATTGATGTTTATATGTTGATATAGCATGCTGTAATATGGCTGAAAGAGTTTTGGTCATTTTTGTATCCAAAGAGATTGGAGTTTGGTAGGAGATTTTTGGAGAATTTGATTCTCACTTAGACTTGATTGTTTGAAACATGTTTGAGCACTTTAATTTTCAGTTTTAAAATGAGTGTTAGATCTGGTAATTGGTCTATAATGTGTGGTTTAATGTTTAGAATATGTTCTATAATTTTTGGTGCACAAAAGTTGAGCTAAAAATCCACTTGACTAGCCTTTGACCCCAAAATAGGGACTGCTGACAGCTTTTGTGCAAGTTGGCTGGGCAGTGGTTGAGTGCTACTACCTAGTTGTGCACCAAGCTTGGCCAGCAACACCCTATTGAGGGTTGGGTAGGTTTTAAGCCATTTTTTTTACTCCTTAAGTGGCTACAAATGATGTTAAATCATATGTTATGGATGCACAAGTGTTGTGCAAATCCTCAAAATAATGTTTGACTTTTTTATTGCTTCTTAAAACTTGTCAAAGTTAATCTCCTACTTGTGGAATAAATGTTATACTTGGTTCAATTATATATTTATGAGATAAGCATTTAATTGTTGGAATTAATTGTTCATTCTAGATTTATTTATTATTCATTTAATTGTTGAATGAATGATGAATGAATAGGGATGATCATGAGCCTTTAAATTGATTTTATTTGTTTCAAAGTTGTTGAAATCGGTTATATTAAATGGGGCTTGCATGCCTCTATCTTGTAAAAAGTATTAGAGTAGAACTACTAAGAGTGAGGATTTCCATTTCATGTAAATGTTGCATGGAGCAAAGAGTCCAGTGGAGGCATGGAGGCCATTTAAAAACCCATGAATGTATGGGATTCACTCATGTAATAGTTTAGTTTAATTCAACCAACTTAAAATCAACTAAAGTGATGCACCTATGGCTCTAAGTACATTACTTGGTTAAGCTCGTGGTCATCCCACCCTAGGAGCATGCTAGGCGATTTACTTATTTATGCTTTTCATATCCTATTGATGTATGAGATTCATGATTAGAATATAGAAAACCTAAATATGAAGATAAAAAGTGATGAGATCTTTGCAAGCAAAAAATCCTCCACTTAGAATGTCTAAGTATTTTCAAATATTAAGTCAAAATGGATACAAATTAAAAAAAATTTAATTATTCCAAGCCTTTCACAATAGTGTATGCCGTTATGATGCTATTGACTTTATGTGATAGCACTCGGTGATGAGGGTCACACTTAAGAGGAAAGCTGTGAACATACACTTAGCATAAAATGCACATTTGACTTGGGAACCTCACAAATTAGCACTCAGCCATGGCAAAAGTCATGAGGCCATTTTGAGAAAACGTTTGATTACTAGGTTTAACTTACTGCTTAGTAGTATAAATGATTCACGGTCACGTGGGCTTATATGAAAAGTGAGGCAAAATATATGAAGAGTTGCATGAGAAGAAATTAGCAAAAGTTGCTTAACCTTCAATTGCTCGTGGGTGGCACTCCGTCACAGGGGTCCATTGGCAAGTCCTTAGGTCTTGATTCTCACTAGGAAATATGATTTCTCAAATTCTTCTTGGGAGTGAAGGATTTGATAAAATAGTGAGAGAAAATCATGCTTAAAAGACTATGAACATGTTTTAATATCAAATTCAATCACATGCTCATATTCTCTTTTTTGCCTTTGAGAAATTGTGAAATCTCAAGAATAGCTAAAAATTCCACTCAACGTTATTTTGGAAACCAATAAACCAATCGGGCCAAACTTCCACGATTAACTTAATAAAAATCGTTCTAGATTCTTAGAAGCAGATATAGGTCTTTTATCATGGAACTCTTAATCCCCTTGGGGTTAATATAAATCTAGAGACACGTGAAATGTTCATGAATTAGGCTTAGGATCGCTCTATCCCTTAGTCTCATGATGGCATCTACAAACTTTAAAAATCTCTAGGACACATGAATTGTACTTGGTTAAAGTTTACAAAGAGTTGTAAAGCAAACAAGATATGAAAAGTTCATGTTGTCAAAGGAGATTTTTCAAGCTAGGATGGATGTAAAGTCATGTGTTATTGACTATTGTCTAAATATGATTAGGCTTGGAGAAGCTTTTCAACTTGGATATAGTGAAGGACGATCATCTCTATGAGGATTTGATCCTCACATCCTGGTCGAGTTTTATTGATCAAAGTGTTGATCTAAATGGAGATTACCATGACAAGGCCAAACATTTGACACTTGTATCCTCCTCCAAGTCTATGGGCCCTATGGGTGCTAGAACTAGAGGTAAAAGGGAGAAATGTTATTCCTCTATGGGAAAACAACTATTAAAGGCATCCGAAGGAGTCAAGAAGATCATAGAGGATATCATCGATATTATTTGTTTCTATTTTGGCTAGATAGGCTATTGGAAGCACTATTGCACAGAATATCTTGCAACCTTTGAGAAAGGCATGTACTTTATTGAGGTACATTTAGGATAAATTCTTTATCATAGATATATAATATCGCATGTGGTTTTTTTCTATGTAAGTTGTTACAAAAGAGTAGAAAGAAGAATAGAACCGAGTGATATGGATATGATCCACCGCCTTAGCGAAAGAGCAAGAGTTGTGGCCATAGCCAAAGGTGTATAATAAGTTATACTTAGAGAACTCCATACTTGTATTGGACCTTTGTCATATAGTATTTTATATTGTTGAGAACATTATTTCAATTCCTATTTTGGATAGTGAAGGATCTGATCATTCTACATCAAATGGGAGATTGAAGGCATTAAAGAATGGGTTCTTTAGTTGCTTGCAGTACAATTGACAAAGGATTGTACATATTGGATTCTTAACCATCACTAATGCACTTTCAACTAAGTAAGAAATTAGATATCCAAGAAAATGCCATTCTATAGCATGCAAGACTTGATCATATCTCCAAAAATAGGATGAATAAGTTAGAAGCTCTCAAAGCACTAAATGTTAGTGGCATTAAGGACTTTCCTACTTGTAAATCTTGTTTGAAGGGATAAATGACAAAGGCTCTTTTTGTAGAATAAATGAAGCGCTCCACAAATCCTTTGAATTTGATCCATATAGATGTTTGTGGACCACTAAGAGTTAGTGGGAAAGGTGCTTGTTTTTACTTCATCACCTTCACTGATGACTATAGTCAGTATGAACATATGTATCTTATAAAGTGCAAGTTTGAGGCTTTTGAAAAGTTCAAAGACTGTAGAAATGAAATAAAAGAGCAAACGAAACTTACTATTAAAGCCCTTCGTTTAGATTGTGGGAACGAATACTTAAATACCGAATTCTAGGATTATCTAAAGGGGAATGGGATTTTCTATCAATAGACTCCACCCGGCATACCTCAACTTAATGGACTAGCTAAGAGGAGCAACCATACCTTGTTGAACAAGGTGTATTCCATGATGAGTTTCTTTGATGTGCCTATATCCTTTTGAGGATACACCTTAATAACGACAATGAAGTTAATAAGAGTAGTACCTTCAAAGTCAATGCCAAAAAATATCATATGAGATATGGCATGGCGAAGTACCCTGTTACCACTATCGAGGGTTTAGGATCTCCCACCTATGGGAGACAGATAATGGGAGATAAGTTGGATAGGAGATCTATCTTGTGTAAGTTTGTGGGATACCCAAGAGAGTCTATAGGTTATTGGTTTTATGATCCCTTGGAACAAAATATGTTTATTTCAAGGAATGCCACCTTTTTAGAAAAGAAATTTCTATAAGATAGAAAATATGTTATAAATGAATTTGGTGAAGTTCAAGATAATCAATAAATCCCACAAAGCGGTAGAAACAAATAAATATCAAAGAGGCTCACACATAACCTCTAAAAAAGTTCGATCGGATCAAGATATAACTCAAAACGTTTGGATTTTTTCATGAGACAAGTCAATTGGATAGATATCCTAAGACTTTTTAGGAAGCTATGTTGGACATAAACTCAGAACATTGGCTTGAAGCTATGAGATCTGAAATAGACTCCATGTACTCAAACAAAGTATTGACATTGATAGATCCACCAAAGGGAATAGTTTCCATTGGTTGCAAGTGGATTTATAAGCAAAAGCATGGGGTTGATGGAGAAGTGGTGACTTCTAAGGCGCGACTAGTGGCAAAAGGTTACGCTCAAAGACCCAGTATTAATTTCAAAGAAACTTTTTCACTGATCTCTATGCCTAAATCCATTCAAATTTTACTTGTCATAACTGTATATTATGACTATGAGATATGGCAAATGGATGTGAAAACCGCTTTCCTCAATGGTGACATTAAAGAAGATATTTATATGGAGTAACCATAAGATTTTATATCCAAAGGGAGTTAGCAAAGGTTAACAAACTCTATAGATCCATTTATCGCCTCTAATTGGCATCCTGAACTTGGAACATATATTTTTGATAAGATAGTCAAATTGTTTGACTTTGTCAAAAAGATATATGAACCTTATGTGTATAAAAAGGCTAGTGGGAGTAACGTATAGTTTATTGCATTTTATGTTGATGACATCCTTTTCATTAGGAATGAGGTAGGAATGTTAAAGTGCACAAGAGCATGGTTATCTACATAATTCTCTATGAACGACTTGAGAAATGCATCATGCGTATTGGGAATACATCTCTATAGAGATAGATTAGGGAGAATGGTGGGGTTTTCCCAAATCCTATACATTGAACAAGATATTAAAGAGGTTTAGTATGTAAGAATCTAAGGGGGGATTCTTCCTTTTGGGATGTGATCCTTATCTCTTCAACTCTATGGCCCCTTAGACTGTCAACAAGAGACACAAAATGTCCCACATACCTTATGCATCCACTACATGGAGCATAATTGTATGCCATTTAATGTACAAGATCGGATGTGGCTCACTCGCTAAGAGTTATGAGTAGGTTCCAATCTAATCCCGAGGAATATTACTAAAAGACTATTAAAATAATCCTTAAGAAGGACTAAAGACTTATTTTTGGTATGTAATAATGGAGAATTGAAACTCGCTGAGTTTTTGGATTTTCGTTTCCAATCTAATGTAGATGACCTAATATCCACTTTTAGAAACATATTTTACCTTAATGGCGATATGGTGTGTTGGAAGAGTTCTAACTGGACACTATGGCCTAGATAATCACTGAGGTGAAACACCTTGTGGTTGTGAAAACTACAAAGGAAGGTGTTTGGATAAAAATTTAATCCAAGCATTGGGTGTACTGCCGAGCGTGCATGGGCCTACGATTATCTTTGGAAGATAATTTAGGACTTGGACCAAGATCTCATAAGTGATCTAAACACTTTAAATATGTTATTATTTGATATATGATATCAATTGATAGAGGTGACAACTGAGTGGATAAAAATTACCTCATAAGAGAATATAGTAGAACCACTATATTAACTCCTAAAAGCTAAAGGTCTTCGAAGGAGATCTTATGAAGACGGGTTACAAGGGCACAAGGTATTGGTTTTAGAGAAAGTGGGAGATTGTTAGAATAGTTCCCTACAAGCCAATATTGACTTTATAAACTATTTCACTAATGGTACAATCTTGATTGAATGATATTCTTTATATGGCCATCTTCATCTTATGTGTTGTTTCACTTCACTAGTATTTGGATAAAGCCTTTAGATCACCTATGATTACGGGACTTAGTTTGAAAACCATGGAAAAAGGCTCACACAATTGTGATCTTAAATCTTCCAAGTCATGGGATCTTATGAGATAGGGTATCTAAGATCCAGATAGACTTACACTAACGATGCATAAATCTAAATGTTGGAGATTGCTTAGTTCCATGAGCAATTGTAAGAGATATGGGTGCATGTTTGTGAGTACTTATTATAGATCATAGCACTAAAGACCCATTGAAAAATCTATTAGATAGCCATAGTGGCAAGTGTGTAGTGACTAGTTCCCCTGGTTATGCTAGTACATATTCTTTTGACCTAAGGATCTATGGTAACCTTGTGTCTGGTTCTCATGCTTTGACTCTTCCTTGACTACCTAGTGGGTCTCTTAAGTTAGGATTAGGAAAGAGGTACTTGGCATTGAGGTTTGTGAGATTCAAAATGGAATCCGACTCCTTGCTATTGCAAAAGGCGTCTCCTATGTTATGATGATCGATTCTTAGAAATCCTTATGCTTGGTGGTGTGACAATTTGAAAAAAAAGGAGTTTTCCAAAGGTGAGGTCACACAACACGACCAAATTTTATGATAAAGACATAATATCGATGCTATTAGGGAGTTAACAAATATCTTGCCCTAGGGGTCTTTCGAAAAATAGGAGATGAAAGGACCGTATTTACATAGTATGCATAAAGCGATGATTATTCTCCAGAATATTTAGTTTGGCTAATTAGTTGGGCTCTATGGACTTAAGGTTGGACATTGACCATGGAGATTTGGTACCCTTCAATAAATGAGATTAATTGAATTGAGTTGACTAGTTTAAAAGGAGTTTTAAACTAGAATGAATATAAGATATTCAAAAGTCACAAGGAGTTGTGAGCCCATATCCAATGAATGGTAAAACCTATTGGGTCACATATAAAATCCAATTTTCTTTCTGATTAAAGGATAGAATTTTCTAAGGTGTTAGAAAATGGTGTGTCTTAGTGGATTATTTTTGGGGCCATGTTTAAGGGTCAATTTTGACTTGATTGATTTAAGTGTTAATTTAATCAACTAATTTAAGAGTTAAAATTAAATCAATAATTAAGGAGTCAATTATTATGTGCCAACATGATGATCAATTGGTTAAGTTAACTTAAAGAGTTAACAAATTTAGCTTAAGAAGTTAAGCTAGTTTGACTTAAAGAGTTAAGTCAAATGATAATTAATTAAATTAAATATTTTAATTTGATTAATTAGGAGAAATGCATTTTTGGAGGGAAGACTCAAATGAGATTTGAGATTTCCACCTTAGCAACCCCATATGCGCTCCCCTTATGCATTGTGTGATGCGAACTTGGCATTACTCATTTTCAGCATCTATATATAAATATGAAAGCTAGATATGCACTAAAATCTATAATCAAAACTTTAGAACATGAAATAACTAGTGCCTACAAGCATTACAGAGATCTAACCTTGCCTTGGATTCAAATTTAGATAGAGGATTACCTTGATAAGCAAATCCGGAGTGAAACTAGTGCACTCTTCACTAATTCCAGATTTTGTTTACTCACAGCACAATAGAAGAATAGCGATGATAGCCTTACCAAATCGCCTCCAAAAATTTTGAAATAATTACTAAAGATATCCAACACCTTGGAGAGTCTTCATACAAAAAGTAAAAATAAATGGCTATCTGGATCGTCCTAGGGAAATTTACAAAGTCAGACTTCATATAGAGAGCTCTCCAGAAACAGAGCAAGCCACATGTCTTGCCTCTATTGAGATAGCCCACACACCAATAAAACTTTCTAAATTCTCTAACTCATACACTAGAATAGAACTAAAGAATTGGGGATGAAGGAGGCTGAAATTTTGGTAGGAGGAAGAAGAAAAGCTAAGCCTTCAACATATGAAATGCTAACTTGCACAAGGGGTTGATTTTGGAGGGAAAATGAAGAATCTAATTCTTCACACCTTTTGCACACCACACACTCTCTCTAGCTAGCTCCCATGCTATATCTATATATAGATGTGGATTTGTGTGATGCCAAGGTGGCATCACACATTCCATGAAGGGGGGTTAGCGTTAAGATGCCAAGATGGCAAGGAAATCCAAATTTCATTTGCATCTTAATTACATTTGGAATTTCATTTCAAATTAATTAAGATGCCATCTCAAATCATTTAAGTTTTCCCTCCAAAATGCATTTCTCCTAATTAATCAAATTAAAATATTTAATTTAATTAATTGAGCTTTGACTTAACTTTTTAAGTCAAACTAGCTTGACTTTTTCAACTTAATTGTTAACTTAACTCTTTAAGTTAACTTGACCAATTGATGGTCATGTTGGCACCAAATAATTAACTCTTTAATTATTGGTCTAATTTAACCCCTTAAATTAGTTGATTAATTTAACTCTTAAATCAATCAAGCCAAAATTGACCTTCAAATTTGGCACTAAAATCCAATCCACGATGATAGAGAGATCTCTTTTCTAACTCCTTAGAAAGTTCTCTCCATCAATTAGGAAGTTAATTGAATTTTGTATGTGACCCAATAGGTTCTACCATTCATTGGATATGGACTCACAATGCCTTATGACTTTTGAATATCTTATATTCATTTAGTTTAAAACTCCTTTTAAGCTAGTCGACTCAATTCAATTAATCTCATTAACTGAAGAGTCAAACTCCATGGTCGATGTCCAACCTCAAGCCCATGGAGTCCAACTAATTGGCTAAAATGAATATTTTGGAGAACCATCATCGTTCTACACATGCCATGCAAATATGGTCCTTTCGTCTCCTATCTCCCGAAAGAGGCCTAGGGTAAGATATTTGTCGGCTCCCCCATTAGCTTCGATACTATGTCTCTATTCTCAATGTTTGAATCAATTTATGTGACCTTACCTTTGAAAAACTCCTTTTCCAAATTGTCACACCACATTACGCAAGGATTTCTTGGAATCGATCATTATAGAATACATAGGAGATGTACTTGCTCTTCACAATAGCACGGAGTTGAATTCTTTCTTGGATCTCATAAACCTCTATGCCAAGTGGCTCATACCCAATCTCAACCTGAAAGACTCGCTAAGTAGTTACGATGAGTCAAAGCATGAGGACCAGACACAAGGTACCATAGATCCTCATATCAGAGGACTAACAATATGCACTAGCGTAAGCAAGAGAATTAGCCACTATTAACTTGCCACTTTAGCTATCTAGTGGATTTTTCAGTAGGTCTTTAGTGCTTTATTCTCTAACAAGCTCCTACTAACATGCACCCATATCTCATATAGTTGTTCATGGAACAAAACAACTCCAACTCTTGAATTTATGCATCATTAGTGCAAGTATATCTGGATCTTAGATATCCTATCTTATAAGATTCTATAACTTAGAAGTTTTAAGATCACGATCGAATGAGACTTATTCCATGGTCATCAAAGCAAGTCCTGTAATCTAAGGTGATCTAAGGGCTGCATCCAAATACAAGTGAAGTATAATAAAGTATAAGATGAAGGTAGCCATATTAAGAATATCCTTCAATCAAGATTGCTTCACAAGGTAATAGTTTGTACAAGGCCAATCCCATTGGCTTGCAGGGTACTATTCCAATGAGATATAGAGAGAAGAGGTCCTACATATGCCTTTTGGTGTGAAGAATTAGATTATTCATTTCCCACCAAAACTATTTGCATGCGAGCATTCATGCGTTGATAGCTACATTTTCTTCTTCTTCTTCCTACCCCAAATTCAGCCTCCACCATCAGAAAATCTCTATTCTTACTCCAACTCATAGATTAGAGATTTAGGAATATCTCATTGGTGTGTGGATCATTACAATAGAGGTAATGTGTGTGACTTGCTTGTTTCAGGAGATCCACATGCACGGGGTCTAACTTTATGATTTTATACAGGACATTCAGAGGGCTAATTGATCTTAAATTTTAACTCAAAGTTCTCCAATGTGTTGGATAGCTCAAATAGTTTTTTATAATTTTTGGAGGTAATTTGATATGGCAATTATTGTAATCTTCTTGCTACGCCACAAGCAGATAGATTTTAGAACTGATGAAGTGTTCACTTGATGCTCCTTAGATCTGCTTATCAAGGAAATTCTCTATCTAAATCTGAATGATTAGCATGATTAGATCCTTGATTAGGCACTAGTTATTTTCATGTTTTGAAGTTTTGATGTTAGATCCTAGTGCCTTACTAGCTTTCACATGATGCCTCAAATGGGCACCAACTTGGGTGCCTGAGATGGGCACTAGCAGTAAACCTAATATGGGTGCCCATAGTGCTAGGCACATAGCTTGGATGCAAAAGTGTTGTGCATTCCATGAAAGCCATGAATATCTTGAAGAAATGTTTGGCATCCATATCTGAAAGCATGATTATACACTTCATGCAAGCAAGCTTTGCGTATAAAGCTCAAAATTCTAAACTACACTTAGTATGCTCTAAAGGCAATGAAATTCCTATAAAATAAGATTACTACAGAGTGAGAGAGAACTAAGCACCATGATGTTGATTGCTGGTCATTTATTTGGCTAAGTATTCGAAAACAATGAAAGTAAGCAAAACTAGAAAGACTTCATTGAAATCAAAATCATGGTAAACACCCATCATGACAAATAAACATCTTGCTAATACTTGAGAACTAGAAATTCTAAGCTGTACTAAGTCCGAAAAAAAAGCTGAAAATTCTATCAACTACTTTTACTCTAAAGAAAAATGTCCACCTTTTTGTGGAGCTGCTTGAGCTGGTTCTTCTAATGCTACTTTTACACTGGCCTTAGGACCTTTCTTGAACTCCTTAATAGAAAGATTAGCTAGGATGGTGGAGTGTAGCATCAATAAATCCTTATTAGGATATCACCCAGTACCTTCAGAATGCAATGACAACTCTAAATGGTTTGCTCATAGATTGCCATCGCCTTTGTCTCAACAGTCTCAAAGAAATGTTGAAAACTTAGCATCCTCAGTAAGCTTAAAGAATATCTAGGTGTTAAAAAAAATGATAGGTGCCCTAACATGAGGCTCATGATGTCTCAAATGGACATTAGCTTGGGCACTTGAGATGGGTGCTAGCACAAGTGCCTAATATGGGCACCTATTGCACAGGGCACACAACTCTAATGCTCAAGAGTCGTACCTTCCATGAAAGCCATGAATATCTCGAAGAAATGTTTGGCATCTATATCCCAAAGCATGATATTACACTTCATGTAAACAAGCTTTACGTATAGAGTTTGAAATTATAAACTAGACTTAATATGCCACAAAGGCAATGAAATTTGTATACAAAAAGCTTAATATAAAGCAAGAGAGAACTAAGCTGCATGATGCTGATTGCTAGTCATTCATTTGGCTAAGTATTCAAAAACAATGATAATAAGCAAAACTAGAAACACTTTATTGAAACCAAAATGAAGGTAAACACCCATCATGATAAATAAACATTTGGCTAATACTTAAACTAACTAGAAAATTCTAAATTGTACCAAGTCCTAAATCAAAGCCGCAAATTCTATCTACTACTTTTACACTAAAGAAAAATTCCTCATTTTTGTTGAGCAGCCTCAGTTGGTTCTTCAGCTGCTACTTCTACACTAGCCTTAGGACCTTTTTTGGGCTCCGTAATAGAAAGATTAGTTGGGATGGTGGAGTGTATAATTAATAAATCCTTATTAAGATATCACCCAGTCTCACTCAAAATGTGATAACAACTCTAAATGTTTGCTCATAGACTGCCATCGCCTCTGTCTCAACAGCCTCAAAGAAATATTAGAAACTTAGCACCCATAATATGCTTAGAAGATATCTAGGTGTTAAAAGAAAAAAATCAATGGACGCCCTAGCATAGGGCTCATGATGCCTTAAATAGGCTCCATCTTGGGTGCCTAAGATGGGCATTAGCACTAGCGCTCAATGTGGGTGCCCATTTCATGAAAGCCTCGAATATCTTGAAAACACTTTGGCATCTATATCCCAATACATGATTATATACTTCATGCAAACAAGCTCTACATATAGAGCTCAAAATTCTAAACTACACTTAGTATGCCACAAAGGCAATCAAATTCATATAAAATAAGCTTAATATAGAGCAAGGGAGAACTAAGCACCATAATGCTGATTGCTAATCATTCATTTGGCTATGTATTAAAAAAATAAAAAAAAGCAAGAATAGAAAGACTTCGTTGAAACTAAAATAAAAGTAAATGCCCATTATGACAAATAAACATTTGGCTGATACTTGTGCTAACTCAAAAATTCTAAATTGTACCAAGTCCTAAAGAAAGGCTGCAAAGTCTGTCCACTACTCTTTACACTAAAGAAAAATGTCTTCATTTTTATGGACTAGCCTTTACTAGTTCTTCCGTGGTTACTTCTGCCCCCATCTTAAGACCTTTCTTGGACTCCTTAATAGAAAGTTTAATTGGGATAGTGGAGTGTAGCATCAATAAATTCTTATTAGGATACTGCTTGGTCTCACTAAAAATGCAACGACAGCACAAAATGGTTTGCTCATAGATTGCCATCACCCCTCAAAGAAATGTTAGAAACTAAGCACCCTCAATAAGCCTAGAAGATATCTAGATGTTAAGAACAATTCGATGGGAGACCTAGTATGGGGCTCATGGTGCCTAAGATAGGCACTAGCATTAGAGCTTGATACAGGAACCCATCATACTAGGTGCACAGCTTGGATGCCCAAGAGTTATAACTTTCATAATAGCATTGAATATCTTCAAGAAATGTTTAACATCTGTATCTGAATGCACAATTATACACTTCATGTAAACAAGCTCTACATATAGAGCTTCAAATTCTAAACTACACTTAGTATACCACAAACGCAATAAAATTTGTATAAAATAAGCTTAATACAAAGTAAGAGAGAACTGAGTAGTATGATGCTAATTGTTGGTCATTCATTTGGTTATGTATTTGGAAAAAACATGAAAATAAGCAAGAATATAAAGACTTAATTGAAACTAAAATAAAGGTGAACACCCATTATGACAAATAAACATTCAGTTGATACTTGAGCCAACTAGAAAATTCTAATTTGTACCAAGTCCTAAATAAAACCTATAGATTCTATCCACTACTCTTGCACTAAAGAAAAATGCCTTCATTTTTGTGTAGTAGCCTCAGTTGGTTCTTTCATCTCTACTTCTGCCATCACCTTAGGACCTTTCCTAGAATCAATTGGGATGGTATAGTGTAGCTTCAATAAATCCTCATCAAGATATTGCCCAATCTCACTCAAAGTATAATGACAACTCTAAATGGTTTGTACTTAAATTGCCATCACCTCTGCTTCGACAGCCTCAAAAACTTATTAGAACCCTTGAATTCTTTGACTGCATTATCGTAAGTAGTATTAACGAGGTTCATCTTAGCATAAGAATTTGAGAACTTTTTCCTAGTCTTCATATCCCTGGAATACCTTGCGTTTAAGTGCTCATGTTCTTTTAGTATAGTGAGCTCTTCCTCTTTTTGACTTTGTTGCTTAGCTGATTCAACCTTTTTTTTCTTAAGATAAGTCACCATCTATAATGCCTCAATCGAAAGGCGTCTACTTTTGGCCGAGGTGCTACTCAAACAATACCACAAACTTTCTGAGTAGCAGAAAATACGTTCATCAAAATCCAAAGTATTTAATTTCTACAACAAACCTCCAACAAGGTACAACTGTAAATTGAAATATCATGAATTACACTTAGCACTTCTATCACCTTCATTACCTTACATGTCACCCGGGTTAGTCTATTTTTATCACTTGATCTTATTTGGGATAAAGAATGAAAAATAACAATGGAACAAGATAAGTCCGAATAACTTAGTAAGATAGTACAAAAATAACAATAGAGTGATGATCTCTCAAATAACAAATAGAAAATAAGTAAAAACACTAAAATGTCCAGAAGTTGTGAGAAAAGGTTTTAGTCAAAATTTTAGATGATCAATCTCACCACCATCCTATACCAGATATGAGATTTCACAAAATTCATTGTCTCTCACTAAGGAAATCTCAACTATAACCAAAAGAGGGTCATCATGTCATTTGAATAATTATTTGATTTCTACCTAATATTTAAATTTCAAAGCATAAGTATCAAACATATCAAGTAATTTCATAATTTTGTTGGTGGTGGTTCTCTTACCTTATTGCTCTACTTTTGAAAACAAGAAAATCCTTATCCCTCCACTTGCTTAGTGATCGGCTCAATAAACTAACATATAGTAGGCATGGTCAGCGACATGCTTAATCCTACTCATAGGTGGCTACCTCCAATTGGCCTATTGTGTAGAGATTTTGTGCATCGCATATGGGTATTGGTAGAAAGACCTGTCACCATGGACCGTTTTGCCCAGCTGCTTTTCATAATCAATCCTAGGGCCTCCCCCCAAGGTTAACATTTATTCATGTAGATTATGCTACATACTATAGATTATGCAACATTTAAAATAACATATCAAATTGCCATGTTAACATGCAAACTAATTCAACACCAAGCTAGTTTCCAAAGAGACATGGTAGTAATATATATGTACTTTAAAATCACTTTTTAGCTTCTTCAACGCAATTGCCAAATTTTAGACAAAACAATATTAATAAATATCAATGGAGCGTGCAATATAAAAGGGTGATATGGAGTACTATTTTCATTGAAATGAGTCAAGCAACCAAAATGTAAAAGCAAATATATATATTCTTTCTCCAATAAAGAAATCTCATACTATTAAGTATAAACTCACCTAGCAAATACAGAGAAATTCCTAGTCGTATGGTCGCTCATGTCCTAGCTTCCTAGTTAATAGAGAACTGTTATAAGATAACTTAACTTATCATCCTATCAATCCTCTAAATCTTACATATAAATAGAGTTAATGTCTTTATCAAGCTCAAGGTTATTTTGATACAATTCTAGTTATTAGATTTCATATCTAGATACTTAAGATAGTTGAATACGGCAATTCTTAATTATCTGGAGAGTCTATGTCCTTGTTCCCTAATCAATTCAACGTTTAGAAATAAAATAACCTAAACTTACGTTGTGTTGATTTCTGAATCATAATTCTCAATGTGCTTAAATGTTCGTATCAAGTTCCTTAGTTACTTTATTTGTTCATTCACAACTTCCTTAAGTTCATGGTACGCTGAAATCTTTAACACAATCATATATCATTGTTCTCAACTCAGCGAGTTGGTAAACAAGTTGTCAAAATCTTGCTTAAGGTCCTAATGATAATTCAATAATCCCTTTGAGACAATTGAATTCATTGCTATAATAATTATAAGACTAATCCACAACTTGAGTCAAATTATAGTTTACTGATCTTAGTTGATATTAGGATTAAGTTTGAATTCACAACTTCAATCATGTTCAGCATTAATTGAATTAAAATTCAATTATAAAATTTACCTAAATTAGATCAAATAGAGATCTAATTTCAATTCGGGGATAGCTAGACAAGTCTAGGAAGTCATTATGCACAAATTGGTCCAAAATTGCCATTGTGTGCCACTACCGGAACACCACACTTTGCTGTAAGAAATGGAGACTACAAATACCATCGAGTGCATCTCGTCAAGCCAACGAGAACCCCCAAATCAATTTTTAGTTTTGCTACTGGGAAGCCAGCTAATTTGCCGCCTAAATCTACATCAACCTTAACTTGCCCATGTCCTCATGACCAAAACCTACTTAGTCCCTATCATTTCTACTACCAGAAGTGGTGGAACCGCCACCCCAACCATGAGCTCACCATCGCATCCTTTTTCTGGCAATTTCACTAGTTATTTTGGGTAAAGTTTGGTATGGAATTGATCTTTGAGCTAAGGGGAGTCTTTTTATGGTGTGTTTTCAAATTTTATAGTTGTTCTCTAGTGGTCTTAAGCTTCAGTGGAGTTTGGGTGATTTTTTAGAATTAAATGAATTTTTATCCTTAATCCTACATATAATAAATAATTTTCAGCTTCTTCAAATTGGACACCAAAACTTCTGACCAACTTCACATTAGCCCTAAAACTTTTTGACCGCCGTTACTTTGGTCCCTAAGCTTCAATTGAGTCCTCCAGCTTTTATATCTTACACATTAGCCCCTAAAATTTCTATTTCTAAGCAATTAGGTCCAAATATAATTTTTTGAAGTCCTCAAACTTTTGATTCACTCACATTGACCCCCTCAATTTTGTAATTTTAATCAATCAAAACCTTCTCTTATTTTTAATATAATACTTCAATTGTAATTATTTAATTCTAGATTTTTTTTAACTAACTCTAACCCAAAATTAATTTAGTCAAGCTTATTAATTCCACATTTTATTATATTTTAGAATTTTAAAATTTGGGGTGCTGCACCATTGTCATAATCACATCTAATCAACAAGATGTTTGCTCTACCAAGTTTTGTCCTTGTACTAACAAATGCAATTGTGCACGAAAATAAAAAGTCTATAAAATATTGTGAAGAATTAGAAAATAAAAAAAATTAAATCAAGTGATGGAGAAAATACTTATTCGGATGAGTCCCCAACAACTAGCAAAGTTAACTGAGAAAAGAAAAATAACTTTAACATTCCCTGGTCGTACTTGCTCATTACAATGCGCATGCGATCAACACTAAAGGAGATCTTATCCATATCCCAATAAGAATGTACACCACAACACTACCACAACCCAATGATGGAAAAGTCCTTTGGCCTCGCTGGCATGGAAAATGTATGTAGTTTATAGGCAAGTAGTAAATCCACATGCACGCTTCCCAACATGTCCTGAAGGCAACACCCTTGGCACATCAACAACAATAGGGGGTATGCCATCTGATGCAAATAGAACTTGCTCCTCGCTCGATCTAGGCCTAAGGGGCTCAAATAATGTCTACCTTATGGTGTTACTCCATGGTGCGCCTCACATGCATTCTTAAGAAAAATAGAGTTAAATACAAATAATTGGTAAAAGTGTGATCAACTAAGAAAATGCACACAAGTAGAACCATGAATCAAAAGCAAAATATACTAAGTACCTGCTAGAAACATAAAATTAACATCAAAAGGAGAACTAAATAACTTTACTTCAATAAAATTCCTTCGAAGGTCACAATGAATCTACCTTGGGTGAATTAAGGAATGAGAGGTACTACACTCATGTAGGAGATCCCAATCCTCATCTAGAATGAAAAAAAAAATGCCTATCCTTTTCAAGGGCCTCTTGATAAAGGCAACTTATACAAAAACTTGCTATTTAGCTTGGGGAAGGAACGGAAGAATTATTCATTTGGTACCTTACACACCTTAACTAAAGTGTGATAACTGTCTAAATAAACCGGCAAGCTGAACTTAGTCAAACACTATTAGAATCCTTAAAAAGATGCAAAAATATTTCATAGAAATTAACTTAGGCATACTCCATAACTCCTTATGATGTCCAATAAAAAAGGGATCTAGAGGTAGCAAAAACCAACCAGTGAAATAATTGCTAAAAATGGTGAAGTACTCTCTAAGAGGTAATACCATATTATCCTAAGATGAATGTAGGACAAACTCAAATTTGTCAAAACATATATACTATCCATTAATATCTCTAGCTCACTTAGCTTAAGTGAACACTTGACATCCACCACCCTAGTGAAGCTACTATCCATAATAGGGTACCTCTTGAGTCATCTTCAAAAAGATCTTCTGCTTTATACTTAAGATCAGACTAAGACGATGACGTATTAATCATACCTATACTTTGATTCTTGAGACTCTTCAGGATTTTCTAAGTCTGGGTCTAATAATGCACCCAACCAAGGATCAACATCCCTAGAATATGCTGCAACACCACAAGAGGGATGACCACCCAAAACTTGAACTAGACTTGACAACCCACAACCACCTAAAGGGATTACTCTCGTGTCAGTTCCTTCCTGCACCAGCAACAAATCACTGGTAGCTTGCACCCTAGGGGTGTCAGTCCTTGATGCATTGCAAGCCTTTGAGGCAACCTGCCACAGGTCCCTATCCCAATCGCCACGAGGGTGCCCTAGATGATCACCCAAGAAGGCTTGAAGCAAGTATTTGAGTGCATAGCAAACACTTGGGACAAGTGCCCCATGGGCGCCCAAGCTAGTGCCCTACTCCCTAATGTGTTTTAACTTATTCAAATCCCCTAATATTTTATTAACTTAGAAAAATAAGATGAAAATTTTTAAACTAAAAAGTCAAAGTGATAGTGAAATATTCACAAAGAAGGAAGTTACGTTGAGGGCCCATCTCAGTATCCTTCTTGAAGTCTTCTTTTTGTATTCTCTCTCTTCAAACTAAGAGAGACTTTTCCTCCTTCTTCCTCACTCCTTTGGTGCAGAAAAAGTCACCTTTATGAAGTAACTCTTAAAAATCTTGAAAACATAAATTCCTAGTGGACCTTAACTCAAGTCAAAGTTGTGGACTTGCATACGCAGGACTTAAAAATGATCATTTAATAGATTTTTTTAAAAAGAAATTAAAGTAAAAATTATTAAAAATTTGCTTTATAATATATTTTCAATATGAAATTAAAATCTCTCTACAAAAAATAAGGGGCATGATGATGTGGATAATTTTGACTACAAAGGTAGCTTGGTAAATTAAGTGGTAGTGGTCCAATATTTTAAATTAATTAATTAAGTAAAAGTGCAATAGAATCTGAGGATAATTAATGCCTACAAAGGATAAAAAAATCTTAATGGCCCTAAGACTATCAAGATAAAAACTATAGATATTTAGTCACAGAAAGAACTTGGGAAGAAATCATTCATAAAAGAACTACAAACCTAGAAGAACTTTCAAGGAGCAAAGATCTCTTTATACACAATCTAAAGAAAAGCGATCCAACATATTGTTGTCCATTACAAAGGAACTCGCTCCATTTTTGTGTAGCATCAATGTCAATAAATAAAAATGTGTGTTTTTCAACTAAATATACAAAAATACTTTGAGATAATAAATATAAATGACAAACTATATTTATAAATGATATAGTAGACCTTGAATTATGGATTGAGCTTCCTGCGATTTGAACTATGCATGAAAAAAAAAATGGATTTTGACCCAAAGAGTAAGGGTTTTTGCCTAATCATAAGGCCATCTTGATCATTCAAGCCTAATCTATATGAAGTTAGGCACTTAGTCTATATTAATAAGAACTATAAATCCAAATAAAATTAGAATCCTAGTCTAAATAAAATAGGCTCTTAAGTAGGATAAGACTAGACTCTTAGATGTAAATAAGCTTGGAAATTTATTTTTAATCATATTCAAATTCCCTTGTTTAGTATGACATGAACTCTTAATTGAGACATATAAAAGGCAATGTGATAGGTATGTTTTATTCTAGTTGAGTTCTTTTTTATCATTATTTTGATTTTTGCACGATTGTATTTTGACTTAAGCATAGGAGTGTATTCATTTGGACTCCACCCATATCCCTAACAATATTTGAGAATGGAGGTGTTATCCTAGTAAGAGATTTTTACTTAGGACTTGAATGCATAAAGTGATGCTATATATAGGAATCAATTAAGCAAAAACATGTGATTACCAATTAAAGAAAGAGAAGTATTCAATAGGCTCTCTATAAGTCTTCCAAATTATACACTTGCAAGAATAGTAAGATGTCAAAGCACAATTGGAAAATGTAGAAGACAAAAAAAAAGCCAATGATGATTGGATGAGAGATGTATAAGTCTCCAAAATTATAGAACTTGAAGAAGGAGAAATCATCAATGAATTAACACATTGCTATCTATCGAAAAGGATCTCACTCTATTTTTATGTAACATCAATCTCGATAAATAAAATTGTATGTTTAAATTTACAAAAATATTTTGAGAAACATAGAGAAGGGCATAGAAAAACCCAAATATGCTAAGCTCATCAAGACAAAAGCTATAAATACTAAGTGTCAAAAAGAAATTAGGAGGCAGAAATAATTTACATAAAAATCTTGAACTTCGGAAAAGTTTCAAGAAATGAATATCTATTTGTATGCATTCTAGTGAAAAATAAATTGACACTTTGATGTCCACTATAAGACCCCTTAGCGAGCATATGGCAAATACCTTAAAGCCAACTATAAAACTTTATGGGGAACATAGTGAACACATCTACAACTATGGTGAAACTGCTTATGAGGTACATGGTTGACACATCAAAGCCTATGCCAAAACCCACTAAGGCGTATTTGTCTAACACTTCAAAGCCCACGGGTAAACCCCCTAAGGGATACATGGCACATGCATCAATGCCTATCAAAAAATCCCCCAAACAATTATGTCTACACCTTTAAGGAGGAACACAACCATAGTTGCAATGACTCCAACAACACCTTTGAGGGGGACAACTAAAAAAAATCAAACAACTCAAGTAAGACCCACCACCAAGAGAGCTCATAAAAATTTAGTCTATGGTAAGACCCCTACAAAAGGCTCACAGTCAAATCTATATGTTACTACCTTTTGTCAACAAAGCCTCAAGAAGGCATAAGGAAAAAAAACTAGATAGAAAAGGAGGAGCATGAAGATGTACGCATGCAACAATGGCATGTGATATTGAAGAAAAGTATGCAAAAAATATAACATCCAAATGAATAAGTATCCAAAGAAATGTCAAATTATTCAAACTTTCATAGCATACTTTAATCATATTAGAACATGTAAAAACATCTGGCCAACACTTGACCACTAGAAAATAAACGAAAGGTAGCTATCACACTATTTATGCAAAAGCAAAAATGCTATGTAATTCTTAACAAGTCGAGTGCCCTGTGGCCCAATGGCATAAATGTCCTATATAATGTGGGAGGTCAGAAGTTGAACCCAAATAGGCTCCTGTTGTGCATGTATGTGTATAAAAAAATGTAGTCCTCATAAAAAAAGAAAACTAATTGAAACTCCTAATCTAAAACTATTGTGCCTTGTGGAGCTGCACTATTCGATCTCTACATAGTAACAACACTAGTCTCTGGAGCTCCTCTAGATGCTTTAGTAGAAAGGCGTATCAGAATATTAGGGTTAAGTAGCAGCAAATCCTCCATAGGGTATCTCACAACCTCATTGAGCATGTGATGATAATTATGCTTTTTATGGCAAGATCCAAGTAACATGCACCAATTAATAAGCACACAATAGCAAACGTGCAACATCAATTATGATCTCCATAAATCGCACAATGATCATCGATTGAGCTATATCAACACCATTATAGAAACCCCAAAGGACATATTGTGACAATATCAGCACCACTATAAGATTCCTATGGGTGTGCATGGCGAAAGCTATTACAAAACTTTTTAAGAGGCACATGGCAAAGACTATTATAGTACCTACAGAGGCACATGGCAAATGCCCACTACAAAGCCATCAAAGAGGCAAGCCATAAACACCTCAAAGCCCATTGGAAGACACCTTAGGGGGCATGTGGCAAATACATTAAAGACCACAGCAAAAACGCCCTAAGGATTATGTGGACAATATCCTAAAGCTTACAGCATAACACCTTAAAAGTTACATAGCACACATACCAAAGCCCATCACATGACTCCTCAAGAGGTACGTGACAAATAAACAATCATGTCTACACCTCTATGGAGACACACAACCATGGTAACAATAACTTAAGCAACACCTCTCAAGTGGATGACCATTACCAGAAAACAACTTTAGTAAAACCTCAGGAGCTCATAAAAATTAAGTATGCAGTAAGATACCCGAAGCGGGGTTGAAGTCAAATCTATATGTTACTGCTTCTTATGGAGATAAAGTATAAAGAAAATGCTAAAAAAAATGAAAGAGAAGGGAAGAAAACAGGAGCATAAACACATCCCCATGCGCTAATGGCATATGATATTGAAACAAAGCATGTGAAAGACAAAAAAATAATCCAAACAACAAAGTATTCATAGGAACACCAAATTGCTCAAACATTCATAATAAAAAAAAACATAGTTCCACAATATCAAAACGTGCAAAAATGTTCGACCTTGGCCACTAGAAAATAAACTAAAGATAGTTATGATACTTTTTATGCGAAAGCAAAAAATTAAAGTAGTCCTCAATAAAGAAAAAGAAACCACTAATAAAAACCCCTAATTTAAGTCTAATATACCCCTATGGAATTGCATCCACTAGATCCTCTACCATAGCATCAGCACCAACTTTTGGAGCTCCACTAAATACTCAAACAGAGAGGTTGAGTAAGTGGGTTAAGTAGCAATAAATACTCTACAGGGTATCACCCAATTTAGTTGAGCGTGAGACGATAATTAAACTTTTTATGGTAAGTCCCAAAAAGCTCACATCAAACAAGATGCACACAACAACGAACACGCGACATCAATTAGGATATCCATAACTCCCTAAGAAGAAACATTGTGTTGACATCGACACCACCACAAGAACCCCAAAAGGATGCATGGCAAAGACTACTACAAAACTTCTTAAAGCCCCATGGCAAAGACCACTATGAGACCTTTAGTGGTACATTGCAAGACCTTCCAAGGGGCAAGTCACAAACACCTCAAAGCCTACTAAAAGACCCCTTAGGGAGCACAAGAAAAACACATTAAAACCCATAGTGAAAACATCTTAGGGGTTAGATGAAAAATATCTTAAAGCCTATGGCACTGTTGGAATATTGTCGTGTAAGCTAATGAGATTGGTCTTGTAAATTATTTCACTCGTGATATAATCTTCATTAAATGAGATTCTTTATATGGCCATCTTCATCTTATGCTTTGCTTCACTTCATGAGCATTTGGATAAAGCCCTTAAATCGCCTATGACTGTGGGACTTGATTTGGTGACCATGAAATGAGTCTCACACATTCGTGATCTTAAAACTTCCAAGTAATAGGATCTTATCAGATGGGGCATCTAAGATTCAGATAGACTTGCACTAACAATACATAAATCCAAGGGTTGGAGATTACTTCGTTCCATGAGCAAATGTATGAGATACGAGTGCATGTTAGTAGGTGCTTATTAGAGAATAAGGCACTAAAGACCCACCATAGAATCCACAAGATAGTCGTAGTGGCAAGTGGGTAATGGCTAGTTCTTCTACTTACGCTAGTGCATATTATTAATCCTTTGACCTAAGGATCCAGGGTAACCTTTTATTTGATCCATATGCTTTGACTCATCCTTGACCACCTAGTAGGTCTTTCAGGTTGAGATTGGCTATGAGCAACTTAGCATGGAGGTTTGTGAGATCCAAGATGAAATCTGACTCCTCACTATTGTGAAGGGCAAGCACATCTCCTTTGTGTTCTATAGTGATTGATTCTACGAAATCCTTATGCAAGGTAGTGTGACAATTTGGAAATGGAGTTTTCCAAAGGTGTGGTTACACACTAGGGATCAAACATTGAGAATAGAGATATAGTATCAAGGTTAATAGGGAGCTGATAAAATATCTTGCTCTAGGCCTCTTTCAGGAGATAGGAGACGGAAGGACCATATTTGCATGGCATGCGTAGAGCGATGATGGTTTACTAGAATATTCATTTGGGCCAATTAGTTGGGCTCCATGGGCTTAAGGTTGGACTCGACCATGGAGATTGAGTACTTTTCAATTAATGAGATTAATTGAATTAAGTCGACTAGTTTAAAAGGAGTTTTAAACTAGAATGAATATAAGATATTCAAAAGTCACAAGGAGTTATGAGCCCATGTCCAATGAATGGTAAAACCTATTGGGTCACAGAAAAAATTCAACTAGCTTCCTAATTAATGGAGAGAAATTTTATAAGGTGTTAGAAAATGGTGTCTCCTAGTGGACCAGTTTTTGGGGCCAATTTTGAGGGTTAATTTTGGTTTGATTGATTTAAGTGTTAAATTAATCAACTAATTCAAGAGTTAAATTAGACTAATAATTAAGGATTTAATTATTTGATGCCAACATAACCATCAATTGGTGAAGTTAACTTAAAGAGTTAAGTTAACAAATTTAGCTCAAGGAGATAAGCTAGTTTGACTTAAAGAGTTAAGTCAAAGAAAAATTAATTAAATTAAAGAGTTTAATTTGATTAATTAAGGAAGAATGAATTTTGGAGGGAAGAATCAAATGATATTTGAGATGGCTTCTTAATTAATTTGAAATGAGATTCCAAATGTAATTAAGATAGAAATGAAATTCAAATGAGATTTGGATTCAAATTTTACAACCTAAGCGACCCCACTTGGCCGCCCCCCACATGCATTGTTTGATGCCTACTTGGCATCACACATTTTTAGCCTCTATATATAGATATATAGAGAGGAGGTCGTGCATATGACAATTGGTGTAAAGAATTAGATTCTACATTTCCCTCCAAAACATTTGCAAGCTAGCATTTCAAGTGTCGTAGGCTAAGCTTCTTTCTTCATCTTCCTACCCTAAATTCAGCCTCCACCATCAATTATTTGATTCTATTCCAGATCATGAACTAGATAATTAGAAAGATCTCATTGGTGTGTGTACTATTGCAATAGAGGCAAGATGTGTGCCTTACTTTGTTTTTGGAGAGCTTCCTACGCGAGGTCTAACTTTGCAATTTTCTCTAGGACGATCCAGATGGCCAATAGATCTAAATTTTTGAATGAAGATTCTCCAAGGTGTTGGCTATCTCCATTAATGTTTTCATAATTTTTGGAGGTGATTTGGTATCGCGATCGTTGTAATCCTTGCACTGTACCACGAGTAGGCAGATTCTCCATTGTGTTCACTTGTTTGTTCTCGAATTTTCTTATCGAGGTAATCCTCTATCTAAATCTAAATCTAAGACATGATTTGATCCCTATTTTTCTTGTAGGCACTAGTTACTTTATGTTTTGAAGTTTTGATTATAGATCCTAGTGCTCATCTTGCTTTCAAGTGGTATCAAAGCCATAATCATGCTTCAATTTGGATTTTATCTGGTTGATTGATTCATGTCTTAGATTAATCTGGATTACCATATTCTCGATTCAATTGATGGATTGGAGAATTTGGTTGATTTGTGTGTGGCTACTTGATTGATGAATTGAAAGCATGCTATTATGTAATTTAAATGTTAATTCATGTAGTTAGTATGTTTTAATTCATAGTGATTAATGTTGAATATTGATTTGGCATTAATTGATGTTGTATGTTGATATAGCATGTTGTTATATGGCTGAAAGAGTTTGGTCATTTTGGATCCAATTGGAATGGAGTTTGGTTGGAGATTTTTGGAGAATTTGATTCTTACTTAGACTTGATTTTTGAAGCATGATTGGGCACTTTCATATTTAGTTTTTAAATGAGTTTTAGACCTGAAAATTGTTCCATAATGTGTGAATTAATTTTTAGAATGTGTGCTACAATTTTTGGTGCACAAACATTGAGAGAAAAATTGGCTTGGCTTGCCTTTGACCCCAAAACAGGGGTTGCCAGCCAACTTTGAGCAAGCTGCCAGAGTAGTGGCTGCGCAATGGCACACTCAGCTCGGGCAACACCCATTAATTGAGGATTCAGCAGGTTTTGAGCCATTTTTTTAGCTCCTTAAGTGGCTAAAAATAATGTTAAATCATATGCTATGGATGCACAAATGTTGTGCAAGTCCTCAAAAAAATGTTTGACATTTTTGCTGCTTCTTAACACCTGTCAAAGTTGACCTCCAACTTGTGGCATAAGTGTTATGCTTGTCCAATTATTTGTTTACGAGATAAGCATTTAATTGTTGTGATTAATTGTTAATTTTAGATTTAATTATTGTTCATTTAATTGTTGAATGAATGATGAATGAATGAAGATGATCATGAGCCTTTTAAATTGATTTTATTTGTTTCAAAGTTGTTGAAATGGCTTGTATTAAATGGGGCTTGCATGCCTCTTGTTCTATCTTGTAAAAGTTATAAGGGTAGAACTACTAGGAGTGAAGATTTCCATTTCATGTAAATGTTGTGTAGAGCAAAGAGTCCAATGGAGGCATGGAGGCCATTTGAAGACCGATGAATGTATGGGATTAAGTTATGTAATAGTTTAGTTTAGTTTAATTCGACCCACTTAAAATCAACTAAAGTGATGCGCCTATAGCTTTAAGTGCATCACTTGGTTAGGCTCATGGTCATTCCACCCTGAGAGCATGCTAGGCTATTTACTTATTTATGCTTTTCATATCCTATTGATGTATGAGATGCATGATTAGAATATAGAGAACCTAAATAACAAGAGAAAATGATGAGATCTTTTCAAGAAAAAATCCTCCACTTAGAACGTTTAAGTACTTTCAAATATTAACTCAAAATGGATACAAATTAATAAAGTTTTAATTAATCTAAGCCTTCCACCAATAGTGTATGCCATGAAGATGCTACCAATTTTATGTGATGGCACTCGGTCATGGAGTTCACACTTAAGAGGAAACTTGTGAGCATACACTCAGCATAAGATGCACCCTTAACTTGGGAGCCCTCATGCATTGGCACTCAATCACAGGAGATGTTGTGAGGCCGTTTTGAGATAAATTTTGATTGATAGGTTTGAAGGAACACTTAATAGTATAGATGTCGCATAGTTACGAGGGTCTATATGAAAATTGACGCAAAATATATCAAGAGTTGCATGAGATGTAATTAGCAAAAGCTGCTTACCCTTTGATTGCTCATGGATGGCACTTGATAACGGGGGTCCATTAGCAAGTCATTAGGGTCTTGATTCTCACTAAGAAATATGATTTCTCAAATTATTCTTAAGGGTGAAGGATTTGATAAAATGGTGGGTGAAAAACATGCTTGAAAGACAATGAAAATGTTTTAATAGCAAATTTAATCACATGCTCATATTCTCTTTTTCACCTTTGAGGATTTTTGAAATTTCAAGAATGGTTAAAATTCTACTTAATGTTATTTAGGAAACCAACAAACTAATTGGGCCAAACTTCCACAATTGACTTAACCTCGAAAATCATTCTAAATTCCTAGAAGTGAAAAAAGTTCACAAATTAGGCTTAGGATCGTGCTATCCCTTAGTCTCATGATGGCATCTACAAACTTTAAAAGTCTCAAGGACACATGAATTGTACCTTGGTTAAAGTTTACAAAAAGTTGTAAAGCAAACGAGAAATGAAAAGTTCATATTGTCAAAGGAGACTTTTCAAGCTAGGATGGATAGGAAGTCATGTGTTATCTATTATCGTCTAAAGATGATTAGGCTTGGAGAAGCTTTTCAACTTGAACATAGTGATGGACAATGATCTCCATGAGGATTTCATCCTCACATCTTGATTGAGTTTTATTGATCAAAGAGTTGATCTAGATGGAGACTACCAAGACAAGGCCAAACCTTGACACTTGTTTCCTCCTCTAAGTCTATGGGCCCTAGGGGTGCTAGAAAGGGAGGTAAAAGGAAGAAATGTTCTTCCTCAAAGGGAAAACAACTATCTAAGGTATTTGGAGGAGTTAATAAGATTATATAGAAAATAGTCGATATTATTTATTTCTACTTGAGCAAAATAGGCCATTGGAAGCACTATTGCAAGGAATACCTTGCAACCCTTATGAAGGGCATGTACTTTATTGAGGTACATTTAGGATGAACTCTTCCACATGGATATATGATATCGCATATGGTTCTTTTCTTTGTAAGTTGTTACAAAAGAATAGAAAGAAGAATAGAACTAAGTGATGTGGATATGATCCACCACCTTGGCTAAGGAGCAAGAGTTGTGTCCAAAGCCAAAGGTGTACAATAAGTTAGACTTAGAGAACTCCATACTTGTATTGGACCTTTGTCATATAGTATCATATATTATTGAGAATATTATTTCAATTCCCATTTTTTGATAGTGAAGGATTTGATCCTTCTATATCAAATGGTCGATTGAAAGCATTAAAGAATGAGTTCTTTAGTTACTTGTGGTACAATTAACAAAGGATCGTACATGTTGGATTCTCAACCATCAGTAATGCACTCTCAACCAAGTAAGAAATTAGATATCCAAGATAATGCCATGATGTAGCATACAAGAGTTGGCTATATCTCCAAAAACTTGGATAAACAAGTTAAAAGCTTTCAAAGCACTAAATGTTAGTGGCATTGAGAACCTTCCTACTTATGAATCTTGTTTGAAGGGATAAATGATCAAAGCTCCTTTTGTAGGACAAATGGAGCCTTCCACAAATCCTTTTTAATTTGATCCATACGGATGTTTGTGCACTACTAAAAGTTAGTGGGAGAGATGGCTATTCTTACCTTATCGCTTTCATCGATGGTAATAGTCAGTTCAGACAAATGAATCTTATGAAGTACAAGTTCAAGGCCTTTGAAATGTTAAAAAAGTATAGAAATGAAGTAGAAAAGCAAAAGGGACTTAGTATTAAAACCCTTCAATTGGATCAAGAAGCAAAAAAACTTAAATACCATATTCTTGGATTGTTCAAAGAAGAATGGGATTCTCTCTCAATGGACTCCACTGAGCACACCCCAACATAATGGAATAGCTGAGAGGAGACACCATACCTTATTGGACATGGTATTTTCCATAATGAGCTTTTTCAATGTGCCTATATCCTTTTAAGGATACGCCTTAATGATGGCAGTGAAGTTACTAAGAGTAGTACCTTCGAAGTTAGTGCCAAAAAACACCATATGAGATATGGCATGGCAAAGCACCCTCATACCATTATCTAAGGATTTGGGGATCTCTCACCTACATGAGATGGACAATGGGAGATAAATTGGATAGTAGATCTATCTTGTATAAGTTTGTGGGATACCCAAGAGAGTCTATGGGTTATTGCTTTTATGATCCCTCAGAATAAAATGTGTTTTTTTTAGGAATGCAACCTTTTTAGAAAAGAAATTTCTATTAGACAGAAAAGGCATTATAATTGAACTTGGTGAAGCTCAAGATGATCAATAAATCCCACAAGCAATAGAAATAAATAAATATCAAAGAGCCTCACACAACCTCTAAGAAAGTTGGACCGGATCAAGAAGTAACTTGAAGAGTTCAGATTTATTCATGAGATGAGTTGATTGAATAGAGATCTAAAACCTTATGAGGAAGCTATGTTAGACATAAACTTGAGACATTAGCTTGAAGCCATGAGATTTGAAATGAACTCCATGTACTCAAACAAGGTATGGTCTTTGGTAGATCTATCAAAAGGAAGTAGTTCCCATTAGTTGCATATGAATCTATAAGCAAAAGCTTGGGGTAGATGGAGAAGTTGTGACTTTTAAAGCACAACTAGTGGGAAAAGGGTTACACTCAAAGACCCAGTATCGATTTCAAGAAAACCTTTTCACTAGTCGCTATGCCTAAGTCTATTCAAATTCTACTTACTATAGCTGCATATTATGACTATGAGATATGACAAATGGATGTAAAAACCACTTTCCTTTATGGTTACATTGAAGAAACAATTCACATGGAGCATAATTGTATGATGTTCAATGTACAAGACCGGATGTGGCACACTCGCTAAGTGTTATGTGTAAGTTCCAATCCAATCCTAGTGAGAGATAGTAGTTAGTCATAAAAACAATCCTAAAGTACTTGAGAAGAACTAAAGATTTTTTTTAATATATGGCAATGGAGAATTGAAACTCGTGGAGTTTTTGGATATAAATTTTCAATCGAATGTAGATGACCTGATATCTACTTTTGGACACATATTTTACCTTAATGGTAGCATGGTGTGTTGGAAGAGTTCCAACTAGACACCATGGCCTAGATAACTGCTAAGGTGAAATACTTTGTGGTTTAGAAACCACAAAGGAAGGTGTTTGGATAAAAACTTCATCCAAAGGTTGGATTTAGTACCTAGCATGCATGAGCCTACAATTTGTCTCTAGAAGATAATATGGGACTTGAGCTAAGATCTCATCAGTGATCCAAACATATTAAATGCGTTATCATTTGATATATGATATCAATTGATAGAGGTGACAACTAAGTGGATAAAAGTTGCCTCAGAAAAAAATAGAGCAAAACCACTATATTAGCCTCTAAAAGAGGTCTTTGGTGGACATCTTATGACAATGGGTATCAAGGCCACATGGCATTAGCTTTAGGGCAAGTGAGAAACTATTGGAATAGTGCCCTACAAGCCAATAAGATTGGCTTTGCAAACTATTTCATTTGTGATACAATCTTAATTGAATGATATTCTTTATAGGGCCATCTTCATCTTATGTTTTGTTTCACTTCACTAGAAACCTGATAAAGCCCTTAGATCATCTATGATTGCGGGACTTGGTTTGGTGACCATGGAATAAGTCTCACACAATCGTGATCTTAAAACTTTCAAGTCATAGGATCTTATGAGACAGAGTTTCTAAGATCTGGATAGATTTACACTAACGATGCATAAATCCAAGGGTTGGAGATTACTCTATTCCATGAGTAACTGTATGAGATACGAGTGTATGATAGTAGGTACTTATTAAAGAACAACGTACTAAAGACCCATCGGAGAATCCATAAGATAGCCAAAGTGGCAAGTTGATAGTGGCTAGATCTCCTACCTACACTAATGCATATTATTAGTCCTTTGACCTGAGGACTTATAGTAACCTTATGTCCAATCCTCTTGCTTTGACTCTTCATTCACCACTTAGTGGGTCTTTTAAGTTGAGATTGGGTATAAGCTACTTGGTATGAAAGTTTGTGAGACCCAAGATGAAATCTAACTCCTCGCTGTTGTGAAGAGCAAGTACATCTCCTATGTGTTCTATCATGATTGATTTCCAGAAATCCTTACGTAAGGTGGTATGACAATTGAAAAAGGAGTTTTTCAAAGGTGAGGTAACACACTAGGGATCGAACATTGAGAAAGAGACATAGTAACGAGGCTAATAGAAAGCTGGTAAATATCTTGCCCTAAGCTTCTTTCAGGAGATAAAATTTGAAAGGATCATATTTTCATGGCACACATAGAGTGATGATAGTTCTTCATAATATTCTTTTAGGCCAATTAGTTGGGCTCCATGGGCTTGAAGTTGGACATGAATCATGGAGATTGGGTATTCTTCAATTAATGAGATTAATTGAATTAAGTAGACTAGTTTAAAAGGCATTTTAAACTAGAATGAATATAAGATATTCAAAAGTCACAAGGAGTTGTGAGCCCATGTCCAATGAATGGTAGAATCTAATGGGTCACATACAAAATTCAATTAGCTTCCTAGTTAAGGAGGAAAATTTTCTAAGTGTTATAAAATGGTGTCTCCTAGTGGATTGATTTTTAAGGCCAACTTTAAGGGTCAATTTTGACTTAATTGATTTAAGTGTTAAATTAATCAACTAATTTAAGAGTTAAATTAGATCAATAATTAAGGAATTAATTAATTAGTGTCAGCACGACCATCAATTGGTGAAGTTAAGTTAATGGATTTAGCTTAAGGAGTTAAGCTAATTTCACTTAAAGAGTTAAGTTGTACGAAAATTAATTAAATTAAAGAGTTTTATTTGATTAATTAAAGAAGAATGAATTTTGGAGGGAAGACTCAAATGTGAATTGATATGGCATCTTAATTAATTTGAAATGAGAGTCTAAATGTAATTAAAATGCAAATGAAATTCAAATGAGATTTAGATTCAAATATTGCCACCTAAACAACCCCACTTGGCCGCCCCTCCTCATGCATTGTGTGATGCCAACTTCACATCACACATTTTTATCCTCTATATATAGATACAGAGTGAGGAGGTCGTGCATATGACAAATGGTGTGAAGAATTATATTATTCATTTCCCTCCAAAATATTTGCAAGCTAGCATTTCATAAGTTGAAGGCTAAGCTTCTTTCTTTATCTTCCTACCCCAAATTCAGCCTCCGCCATCAATTCTCTGGTTCTATTCCAGCTCATGAACTAGAGAATTAGGAAAATCTCATTGGTGTGTGGGCTATTTCAATAGAGACAAGACATGTGCCTTACTTTATTTCTAGAGAGCTTCCTGCGCAAGGTCCAACTTTGCAATTTTCTCTAGAACAGTCCAGGTGGCTAATAGATTTAAATTTTTGACTAAAGATTCTCCAAGGTGTTGGCTATCACCAGTAATGTTTTCATAATTTTTGGAGGCAATTTGTTATATCTATCGTCGCAATCCTTTTACTATGCAACGAGTAAGCAGATTCTGGAACCAGTGAAGTGTTCACTTGTTTGTTCTTAAATTTGCTTATCAATGTAATCCTCTATCTAAATCTGAATTCAAGGTATGATTTGATCCATGTTTTTCTTGTAGGCACTATTACTTTATGTTTTGAAATTTTGATAATAAATCCTAGTGCCTATCTTGCTTTCAGGCACAACACCTTAAAGAGAACATGGCCCACATATCAAAGCCTACCATAAAACTCCTCCAGAGGTATATGGCAAAAAAAAAAAATTTCTTTACACCCTTATGGGGGCATACAATTGTGGTTGCAACAACTTGAGCAACACCCCTTAATTGCACGAACACTAACAAAAAACAACTCTAGTAAGACCTTTGAGGCTCATTAAAAATAAATTTGTGGTAAGACACCCTAAGAGGGGTAAAAGTCAAATCAATATGTTACAACTTCTTATCAAGACAAAATATGTCAAAAAAATAGCAAGGGAAGAAAAAGAAGAGCATAAACATATTCCCACAAGCTAATGGTATGTGGCATTGAAGAAAAATATGCGAAAAACATAAATTCATCCAAACAACAAAGTATTTATAAGAGCACCAAATTTTTCAAAAATTCAAAATAGAAAAAGCATAGTTCCACAATATCAGAACATGCAAAAACATTTGACCAATACTTGGCCACCTGAAACAAACTAAAGCTAGTTATGATACTTCTTATGTGAAAACAAAATAGTAAAGTAGTCCTGAACTAAGAAATAGAAAACACTTATAAAAATTCCTAATCTAAGTCTAATATACTCCTCTGGAGTTGTATCTATTAGATCCTCCACCATAGCATCAGCATCAGCCTCTAGAGCTCTAATAGACACTTTAATAGAAATGTTGATCGAGGTATTAGGTTCAAGTAGCAGCAAATCCTCTATAGGGTATCGCTCAATCTAGTTAAGAACTCAACAATAATTACACTTTTTTTGCAGTAAGACCTAAGACGCATACACCTTGCAATAAACACATAATAGTAAATACACGACATCAATTACAATATCCCCAATTCCACATAATGATCATTGTATGAGCTACATCATGTCACTATACATAAGATATCCTATTAGGTATGGCAAAGACCACTATAAGAGTTGTTGGAAGGCCTACTGCAAAAACCATCAATAGGCACATGGAAAACACCTCAAAGCAGACTATAAGACCTCTCAGAAGACACATGGCAAACACATCAAAGCCCATGGCAAAACTACCAAGAGGATACATGGTAAGCACCTTAATGCCCATGGTAAAACCTTTTGGGAGTATATGGCACATGCATCACATATCGCCATAAGACTCCCCTAGGGATATATGGTAAATGAACCATTATGTCTAAACCCTTAAGGGGCCACATAACCCCGGTTACAATAACTCTAGTAATGCCCCCAAAGGAACAACTGCAAATAATAAACATCCCTACAAGACCTTCAAAGGGGGCTCATAAAATAACCTTATGGTAAGATCCTTAAGAGGGCTCTTAGTCAAATTAGTATGTTACTACTTCTTGTTACAATAAAATCCTGAGAAGACCTAAAAAGAAAGAAGAAAAGAAAAAAAGAAGCATAACCATAACTCCCTTTACTAAATGAATTGTGATATTGAACAAAAGTGTGCAAAGAATAAAAAGTTGTCCAAATGACTAAGTATTCAAAGGAACATTAAATCGTTCAAACTTTTATAACAAAATAAATAAAGCATAGTTTAATAATATCATGATGTGCAAAAACATGTGTCCAAAACTTGGCCACCAAAAGACAAACTAAAGTTAACTATCATATAACTTATGTGAAAACCAAAAAGCAAAGTAGTCTATATCAAAATAAAAGAGAATGCAAAACAAAACTCCTAATCTAAGTCTAATCTACTCTTGCTTAGCCAAATCCATAGGGTCCTTCACTATAGTATTACCACTAGCCTCTAGAGCTTCACTAGATGCTTCGTTGGAGAGGTTGACTGAAATATTAGTGTTAAGAAGTAGCAAATCCTCTACAGGGTATCATCCCATCTTGTCAAGCACATGGAGATAATAATTTCTTTTGTTTGGGTGAGAACTAATAAGGCATACATCCCTGCAATAAACACATAACAGTAAACATATGACATTGATTATGATATCCTAGAGTCCACCAATGATCATTAAGTGTGCAACTTCAACATCACTATAGGACCCCCTAGGGAATATGTAGTGATGACACCAGCTACACTATAAGAACTCCAATGGGGCTTATGGCAAAAACCACTATAAGACCCGTAGGGCTCATGTGGTGAAGACTACTATGAGATCCCATGGAGCACATGGAAAAAGCCTACTAGAAGACTCTTCATGGGACACATGGAAAAGGCCTCCAGGCCCACTACAAGACCTCCATAGAAGCACGTGGAAAATATAATAAAGCCCACGACTAAACCCCCTAGAGAGTATGTACCAAACACCTTAAAGCCCATGGCAAAACTCCCTATGGGGTATATGGCACACACATCATATTCTACCACAAGATTCCTTAGGTGGCACTTACAAATAAATGATTACTTCTATTCCCTTAAGGGGGCACAAAATCATGGTTTAAAGATTCTAAGAATATCACCGATTGAGATGACTACTAACAACAAACGACTTTGTCTAAAACCCCCAAAGGGACTCATAAAAATTAAGTCTGTTGTAAGACCCCTAAGGGGGGTGCGTCGTCAAATTTGTACATTACTACTTTTCATTGCGATAAAGTCTTAAAAAGACATCAAATAAAAAAGAGAAGGGAAGAAAATGATGAGCATGAACACACCTATCTTGAATGGCCTATTACATTGAAGAAAAGTATTAAAAAAATACAAAGCCTTCTAGTGGCTGTATATTCAGAGGAATGCCAAATCATCAAATATTTATAACAAAAAAGAGTGTAATTCAATAATATCGAAACATGCTGAAGTGTTTAGCTAATACTTAGACACCAGAAGACAAACTAAAGCTAGCTACTATGCTATTTATATGAAAGTGAAAAAGTAAAGTAGTCCTTAGCAAAGAAATGAGAACACTAATCAAAGTCTAATACACTCTTGTAGAGCTATATCCATTGGATCCTCCGCCATAGCCGCAATACTAGCCTTTGGAGATCTAATAGATGCTCAATAAAAGGGTTTATCAGAATATTGGGGTCAAACAAACAAATCCTCAATGTGGAGCCCAATCTCGAAGAGTATAGAGCGATAATTACACTTTTTGCAATATTTATCTTGCAATAAATACACAATAGCAAACACATGATATCAATGACAGCATCTACAACTTTATGCAATAATCATTGGTGAGCTACATCGGCGCTACTATAAAACCCCCTATGGAATGCACTGCATCGATATTAGAACTACTATAAGAAACCTTGTGGGGGCATATGGCAAAGACCACTATAAGAACCCTAGATAAGGTGTGGCGAAGTCCACTATAAGACCTCTCGAGGGTGCATATAAGACCCCTCGAGGGGAGCATGGCAAACATCTCAAAGCCTATTATTAGAACCCTTAGGGGTTATGTGGCAAACACATCAAAGCCCAAAGTGAAAACCCCTTAAGCATACATGGAAAATCCTCAAAACCCATGATGGAATCCTTAGAGGCATGTGGAACATATATTAAAAGCCTACCACAAGACTCCTAAGGGAGCACAAAGTAAATAAACTACCACATCTGCACCACTAAAGAGGTACACATAATAATTGAGGCAACATCCTGAATGGGACCTCCATCAATAGCAAATAACTTTATCTAAAACCCTAAAAGGGACTCTTAAAAAATTAAGTACTTGGCAAGATCCTAAGAGGAATTACAATCAAATCTATACATTATAATTTTTTATTGTGATAAAGTCCGAGAAGACATCAAAAAAGAGAAGGGAAAAAAAAAAGATGAATGTAAACATGCCCCTATGCGCCAATAGCATGTAAAATTGAACAAAAGTATGCAAAAAGTAAAAAGTTACCAAAACGACTAAGTCTTCAAAGAAACATCAAATTGTTAAAAATTTTATAACAAAAAAAAGAGCAAAATTCAACATTATCAAAATGTACAAAAATATTTAGCCATTAGAAAACAAATGAAAACTACCTATCACACTACCTATATGAAAGAAAAGAGATAAGTAGTCCTCAACAAAGGAATGTGAACACTAATCAAACTCTTAATCTAAGTTTAATCTACTTTAGATCCATATCTACTAGATCCTCCACCATAGCATCAGCACTAGCCTATGAAGTTGTACTAGATGCTTCAACAGAGATGTTTATTGAAATGTTAGGTTTAGGCAACAATTAATTCACTGCAGGGTGTTGCCCAGTCTTAGTGTGCATGCAGCGATATACAAATTTTTTCGTAAGACCCAATAGGCACACACCTTATAAGAAACACACAATATCAATTAATATATCTATAACTCCATGCAATGATATAGAGTGCGAGCTACATCAGTGCCTCTATAAGACCCCTAAGAGGTACTTGGCATTAACATCAACATTACTATAAATCTCTTAAGGGGCGTATGAGAGAAACTACTATAAGACCTCTTGGGGACACATACAAGACCATCTATTAGGCACACAGCAAACAACTCAAAGCTTACTATAAGACTCCCAAGGGATACTTGGTAAACACATCAAAGCCTATGATGAAATCCCCCAGGGGTACATGGTAAACCCCTCAAAGCCTAGGGCCAAAGCCCTAAGGAATACATGGCACATGCATCAAAGTTTGCTAGAAGACTCTTGAAAGGATACATGGAAAGTAAACAATTATGTCTACAACCTTAATAGGGCATACAACCATAGTTACAACAACCTTCAAACTTCTATAATAACAATAAGCATAATTCAACAATATCAAAATATGTACAAATGTTTGGCCAACACTTGGCCACCAAAAAATAAACTAAAGCTAGCTATCATACTACTTATGCGAAAGCAAAAAATGAAATAATCCTCAACTAAGGAAAAGAGAACACCAATCAAAATTCCTAATCTAAGTCTAATCTACTCCTATAGAGCTGCATACCTCCACAATAATATCAATATCAACTTCAAGAGCTCCACTATATGCTCTAACAAGATTGATTGGAATATTGGCATCATGTAATAATAAATCCACTATAGGATATCACCGATCTTGTTGAGCACCTAGTGATAACATTGGATAGTTTGCTTGTAATCTACTATAGCTTTCACTTTGTCTATCTAAAAGAACTCATAGTGAACCCATGAACTCTTCATCACTCCTCCACATATAGTGGTAACAAGTGCCTTCTGGGTATGAGATTCCAAGAACTCTCTTTGATCTTCACCTCCTTCACATGGCACATCTTCAGTTGCTTATGCTTTTTTAACAACTTCACAAACTTTTCATCCTTCGAAGCTTGCTATTAAGTGAGCCTTGCAACCACTCTTTGAGACAAGCTATTAATATTCTTGTTCTCTCTGCTTGAGAGACATTTACACAACTAAATTGCAAGCATGTATTGAAAATAATAAGTGGAATGATCAAATAATTAAGCAAGATCAATAGTAAACAAACATAATTAACCAAGCAAAGAGATAAATATATCCCCAAGCAAAGTCTCTAGTATTGAGCTCAGTTAACTATGAAGAGAGGAAGTAGTAGTAGCTATACTCATTGTCTAGAAAATAAAAATAGTTCAAAGTCACATTGCATAAAAGTTGTTCATATTACATCATAAATAAAACACAGTAGCCTAAATAGAGTCAACACCCTTGACTAGCATGACAGGAGCAACCTGTTCTCCTATACATTAATATCAACAAGGTCTTTGTCCATAGCCTAACCATAGTCATCTGTAGCTACAGACTCTACCCTTGCATTAATAACCACTTCTATGGGCATTTGAGCTTCTTGCTCCTGTTCGCGATTAACAAAGTTGTTGACTTAGAAAACCTGAGTTTCTCGAGCAAAAACTTAAATAGAGGAAAGAAAAAGGTAGTAACATCGACCCATTTCTTAGTGATCTTATGTGTGAAGGGAGCGATGACCAAGAACTCTTTGACCATGAAGGAGAGAAAAATACAGTAACATTAACCCATTTCTTAGTCATCTTATGTGTGAAGTGAGTGATGACCTCGAACTCTTTGACCACTAATGGGAGTCCAAGGTGGAAAAAGCCATCATTCTAGATCTCGAGCTCTTTAGGTTACTTTTACAAATTTTTGACCTTTGAGGGTCGAGTTGCTTAAGATGGCATTCCTCAAACTAAGGAATAAAGGTCTGAAGCTAGGCTAGCTCTATGTTGAAGCCATCATTGATATCATCACCATAAAAAATAGCATAAGTATCAGTAAAGGTTGAGCTAAGCATAAACTGTTGGGCTACTTTTGAACCCAAGGTAGGATACAATAGAATTCGATGTTGGCATACTTTTCACACATAGCATAACCCTGAGAATAGCTAGCCTTGTGGGCTCTTAACATCTTTGCTTGCTCCTTGAGCAAAATTTTATTTATAACAGTTGCCACCAATTGTTGGTCTAGAGTTTTCTTCTTTTTATACTATTTTGTTAACTCGTTAAAGTGAGATTGCATTGCTCTAGATTAGTCTTGGAAACTTGTATAATTTATGTACCAGATAATTGGAAATAGTACCAAATATCATACCTTTACTATGCTATTTGAAATAAGTAATGAGTGGTTGATTAGCAAGTCAAATAGAGAAACCTAACCAAAATAATCAATTACATTTTCACTATGGTGGAATGGTAGGAAAAGCATGTGAGGGCCTCGGGAAGTTAGGCATCAAACATAGATTTTTGATCCTCAAGGAAGAGGTAAATCTTTATCATGATCAGAAGGTTGAATCCTTTGGGCCTCCTTCTAGATTGAGATGGAGTTTGAGACCCCATGGTCACCAATTAGGGCTTGAGGAACTCTAAGATCTAGAACTTCTTCACCTCAGTCATGTTTAAGAGTGGTCGAGTAAATGGATATCTTTGTCAAAAAGGGCCTTTCCCTTATCACTTAAAGTTTTCTTGGCCAAGGGTGCCATCTTAGAAGCCACAACCACTAATGCCATTTTCTTTATGAGAAGAGTTGGGATCTGGCTACCAATTGCTAGGAGGGGATTAGGGGAAGAGCAATAAGAGCCACCAAAGCCACATGTTGAGGGGCTACCACCTTACATAGGGCCTTAGCCTATTGGGCTTTATGGTAGATTAGCGAGCTCGATTCATTAGCAATCAATCTACTGAAAAAACAAGTTCTAATAAAAAATATGTAAAAATGTAATAGAAGTAAATAATTCAACAAAACAAGAAAATGGGAAATAATCTTACCCTAGTGAGTCCTTGTTAAAAATGCTCATCGAAATTAAAACACCCTCTTTGGTGAAATCACGTACCTCTATCTCCCTAAATTTCAGGAGGTCATGAAGGAAAGTGTTACTCCATGAGGGATTCTCATGACCCAGGAGGTTAATCTTCTCTCTTCTTCAACTTTATGGAATATTGAAGGCCTGGTTGGTCAGAGCTTAAGCATAAAAAATTCTTTATCTAGTCTTTCATATAGGACCAAAAAGAAGTAACAAAATATCTTTCGTTGGGGGAGAAAAAAATTATAAAAATTTACAATGATTGGAGGATGATCAACTATATGCATGAATTATTGGAATAGTGCCCAACAAGCCAACGAGATTGACCTTGTAAAACTATTTTCTTGTAAGGCAATCTTGATTGAATGATATTTACTATATGGCCATTTTCATCCTATGCTCATTACTTCTTCACAAGCATTTGGATCACACTAGACTGTGCAACTTAGTCAATTTACTAGGTGGGGATCATGGAATAAGTCTTACATGGTCATGATCTTAAACCTTCCAAGTCATAGGATCTTATGAGATAAGGTATTTGAGATCCTAATGGACTTGCACTAACAATACATTAATCCAAGGATTGGATGTTGCCCTATTCCATGGGCAACACCATTGAGATACAAGTCCATATTAGTGGGTGCTTGTTAGAAAATAAGGCACTGAAGACCCACCGAAAAATCTACTAAATAGCTGGAGTGCCAAGTCGGTACTAGCAAGTTCTCCAATTTACACTATTGCATATTATTAGTCCTCTAACCTGAGGATCCATGGTAACTTTGTGTTCAGTTCTCACGCTTTAACTCGTCCTTAGTCCCCTAACGGGTCGATCGGGTTGAGATTGGGTATGAGCTACTTGGTATGAAAGTTTGTGAGATCTAAGATAGAATATGACTCCTCATCTTTGTGAAGAGCGAGCACATCTCCTATGCATTCTAAAATGATCGATTCCAAGAAATCCTTGCACAAGGTGGTGTGACAATTAGGAAAAGGGATTTTCTAAAGGTGAGGTCACATAAGGGAATCAAACATTGAGAATAGAAGCATAGTATCGAGGTTATTGGGGAGCCTACAAATATCTTATCCTAAGCTTTTTTTAGGAGATAAAAAGTGGAAGGACCATATTTGTATAGTACACATAGAGCTGTAATGGTTCTCCAAGAGCATTCTTTTTGGGTAATTAGTTGGGTTCCATGAGCTTGAGGTTGGACATCGACCATATAGATAGAGTATTCTTCAATTAATGAGATTAATTAGTTTAAAGTATTTTAACCTAAATTGAATATAAGATATTCGAAAGTCACAAGAAGTTGTGAGCCCATGCCCAATGAATGGTAGAACCTATAGGTCACACACAAAAGTCAATTAACTTCCAAACTTGATGAAAGAATTTTCTAAATATTAGAATATTCACTCTTGGTGGACTGATTTTGAGGTGATCAATTTTGTGGTCAATTTTAGCTTGATTAATTTAAGTGTTAAATTAATCAATTAATTTAAGGAGTTAAATTAGACCAACAATTAAGGAGTTAATTATTTGGTGCCAAAATGGTCATCAATTGGTCAAGTTAACTTAAAGAGTTAAGTTTACAAAATTAAGCTTAAGAGTTAAGCCTATTCACTTAAGTGTTAAGTCAAAGGTTAATTAATTAAATTAAAGTACTTAATTTAATTAATGAGAAGAATATATTTTTGAGAACTTCAAATGAAGAGTTCATTTGAATTAGTATTTTAATTAATTTAAAATTAGATTCCAAATTAAGTTAAATTGCACTTGAAATTCAAATGAGATTTGAATTTAAATTTGCCACCTAAGCTTGCAAGTGACCACCCACCTTAAGAAAGATGTGATGCCAACTTGGCATCACACCATCCTCCCTTTATATATAGATATAGAGGTGAGAGGATTTGGTACTTTCCCAATTGGTGTGAAGAATTAGATTCTTCACATTTCCCTCCAAAAACCTTTCTCCAAGCATTGCCTCATGAGTTGAGCTTTTCTTTCTCTTCCTCTCACAACCTCAAAGTTGGCCTCCACCATAGCCTTTCTCCTCTCTTTCTCTAGCCAAAAGTGAGAATAAATTAGAAGTTCAATTGGTGTGTGGATCATATCAATAGAAGCAAAAACATTTGGTTTGCTTGCCTTGGAGATCTAATATGTAGAGCAATGATTTTGGAGAATTTTTATAAGGATATCTAGATGTATTTTTTATCACAATTTTTCAAAGGATCTTAATAATTGAGTTTAGCAGTTCCATATTTAATTTTGTGATTTTTGGATATCTCGAAGCTAGGAAAATGTTGTTGATTCTCTACTGTGCCAGTTTCTAGCAGTTTTTGGATTTGTGAATTGTTCATAATGTTTTGCTTGGAAATTTGCTTTTCAAGGTATTCCTCTTTCCAAATCCCAATATATGGCATTTTTAAATCCTTGGTTTCTTGAGTAACCTACTTAATTTAAGCTTTTGAAGTTCTAATTATTGGATCCTAGTGCTACTATTACCTTCATGAGTATGATAAAATTGTACAAGATAGAAAAGAAGTTAGGAAAGAGTTAGGTCAGGTAGATACCAATCCCATTTAAGAGCTCAACTATAGGGCAAGTGATCAAGAATCTTATGCCGTAGGCCAAGGTCGCCTCATCAACTACAATATTGTGACATGTAATACAACCCAGTAAAAGTTGATCCATGGAATCATTTAGGCTAGGTAAGATTAGCTCAAAATTGGAGGAATATAATACTTTACTCAAAAAGAATTCAACCTACTAGGAAGTAGGTATAACCTAATGTTGCTATAATAGATGAGATTGCAAGTCTGCCCTTCGAGGTCCTAGGTCAATTTCAAGCCCTAGAGGGGCCCATCATTGCCACTTTCCTGTGAGGCTCGTGTCTCTCAACCCCAACCTTCTCATCATTGCCGGAATTTCTCTTCCCCATTAAGAAAATGTTAGATCGCTCATCACTTTAGGAATTCCCTCAATCCATTATCCTCGCTAGGTCGATCACCACTTAACCTAAATTGGACAACTTCACTTGACTTTATTTTCTCCTTTCCAAACACACCCAGCATTCCAAATTTATTGATAGGTAATCCTCTCACAAAAGATTTAGGATAATTACAAATTTTCTAAAGATGGGAAATGCATTGAGAAGTTTAAGATCTGGAGAAGATGAAAGAAAGCAAACTTATGTGGGAACACTAAAATATTGGAAATTGGTTATTCAAATAGTAGGATACAAGAATAGAATTATATGTGAAAATGAAATACATGATTATATTTTATAAACTCAACCAAATGAGATGCAAAAAGTTTGAAATGGAGAGATGGAAGTTGTTTTTATACTAGTCCAAGGTAGAGCAACCAAATAAAGCTATTGCAAATTAAGTAGTCATTGTAAAGACACCAATTTCTTTTGCCTATTCGCCTCTTGAGGTAATCTTACACCGCATGTGTAGACTTTTCAAAATTCAAAACTTTCCACTCAAACTTGCAACAATGTTGACATCCTTCATCAAGAGAAGTAAAAGAACTAGAAAAAGTTGCGATGTATTATCTTAAATTTGACATGACACCCAAGGCCAATTGGCAATTCGACTCATGGGCCTTTTCTCAATTAGACTAAGAAATAAGAGGACTCATGATAAGAAAGAGCTCAACATAAGTAGACCATGGAGTTTGACACTTACAGGATATAACTTAGTGAGGAGGTACTATTCGAGAAAAGACTAAATCTGTCTTAATGGAATCAACCTAAAGGTTATGAGCAAGGGAACAAGCAATGTTGTACTGCTCAACCCTACAGAAATGAATGTTATTGGAGTCGACCCCCATCTATGAGAAATGCTCAAGCAATAACTTTGTATAATCCAAATTTGCCCGTTCTTGAGTCGATCCCATTAAGGATCGATTAGTATTACAACCTTATAGTAAGAAGACCATTATCTATATAATAAATCAATTAGTAAATTGAGTGTACAATTATCTAGCTTGCCTTGCCATATTTAATGCACCCAATGCTTTACTCAGCTTGCCATCTCTACATTTAATTAGATAAACTATGTTTTTGTTTGCATCAAATGCACTATTAGCCTAACTCCACCATAATTAATGTGAATCATCTCCACCACAATAAGTGTGAAAGATTTTGCATTGTTCCTTCAGGCTAGGCAAAAGCATACTGGTTGAAATTTACCAGAAGATCTTTATTGCTCCCAAAATTAGGTCAAATTATACTATTCATAAAGCTTTGCAAATCATTTCAGCGTCCTGTCTTCAGGGAAAGTCTTACACTATAAATACACCCACTTTACAAAGGTTTTAGGTATGGACACCTATATTTCATTCTCCCTAAGTTTGCTCATTTCACCCTCCTAAATACTCGACCTAACTTAGGCATCACCTTGGCAAGGATGTGTTTCATTTTGGTTTTAGAATTCAACATGCGCCATAGTTCTCTTCTCAAAGATTAAGCAACTCTCTTACTCAGCTTGACATTGATCTTTCCAAAACTCAGTATCCAAAAATATTTTATCAAAGAAGCTACTAGCCAGAGATATGTTCCTAAGTGGAAATATATGTTTCTTTCCCATTTAAACTCATTAATGCTAGAGAACACATACTTAGTTTGACTTGCATTTCTTCACTACAACCACATAATAACATCCCCCCCACCCCCCACCTAAAAAAAATGAAGAAAAAGTCCAATAAAATTGTAAACATTAAGGATTCATATAGTAGTATAGTAGTTGAAAATAAGTAAAGCACTAGGATCCAATTAACAAATACTTCAAAATATGAAATTAACTAGTGTTTACAAGCATAAAAAGGATCTAATCATGCTAGGGATTCATATTTGGTGAGAGTATTACCTTGAAAAGCAAAATTCAAAGAGTAGCAAACGAACATTTCACTAGTCTAGAAATTGCCTACAATTGGCGCAGCTAGAAGAGTTCAACAATCGCCCTATCAAATTTCCTAAAACATTTCTAAAGAAATAGTTGGAGATTCAAAACACCTTGATGAACTCTCAATTAAAATTTCAGATCAAAAGTCCATCTAGAACTCCCTGGAGAAATTCTCTAAATTGGACCCTATGTATGTGGATCTCCAAAAATAAGCAAGTCAAATGCCTTACCTCTATTGTCAGGATCAACACCCCAATTATATCTTCCTAGATCTCTGATCTATAAGTTGGAGTAAGACCAAAGATTCAACAATGGTGGAGGCTGATTTTAGATAAGAAAGAAGAAGAAGAGAGCAAAGCTTTCAACACATGAATGCTTACTTGCAAATGGTTTTGGAGGGAAAGAGGGAAAAATCTAATTCTTCACACCAAATGTGATATGCACGACCTCCTCTCTCTATATCTATATATAGATGCTGAAAATGTGGGATGCCAAGTTGGCATCACACAATGCACGAGGGGGGCAGCCAAGTGGGTTGCCAAGGTGGCAAATATAAATTCAAATCTCATTTGAATTTCATTTACATCTTGTCCACATCACTTAGTTTTATTCTTCTTTCTATTCTTCATAACAACTTACAAAGAAAAGAACCATATGCGATATCATATATCCATAAGGAAAAATTTATCCTAAAATGCACTTCAATAAAGTTCATACCTTTTTTAAGGGTTGCAAGATAACCCTTGCAAATAGCATCCAATGGCCTATCTAGCCAAAATAGAAACAAATAATATTGACTATATCCTCTATGATCTTCTTGACTCTTTTGAATGCCTTTGATAGTTGTTTTCACTTGGAGGAAAAACATTTCTTCTTTTTTGCCTCATTTTCTAGCACCCTAGGGACCATAGACTTGGAGAAAACAAGTGTCAAAGGTTTGCCCTTGTCGTGGTAGTCTCCATCTAGATCAACATTTTGATCAATAAAACGCGATGAGGATGTGAGGATCAAATCCCCATGGAAATCATTGTCCACACTATGTCTAAGTTGAAAAGCTTCTCCAAGCCTAATTATCTTTAGCTCATAGTGAATGACATATGACTTTACATCCATCCTAACTTGAAAAAAATCTCCTTTGACAACATGAACTTCTCATACCTTGTTTGTTTTTCAACTCTTGTAAAGTTTAACCAATATACTATTCATATATCCTTGAGACTTTTGAAACTTGTAGATGCCATCATAAGACTAAGGGATAGAATGATCCTATCCAATTCATGACCTTTTCATGTGTCTCTAGATCTACATTAATCCTAAAGGGATTAGGAGTACCATGATATAGGACTTTTGTCTGCCTCCAAGAATTTATAATGAGTTTTGAGGTTAAGTCAATTATGGAAATTTGGCCTGGTTGGTTTGTTGGTTTCCAAAATAATGTTGAGTGGAATTTTAGCCATTCTTGAGATTTCACAAATCCTTAAAGGCAAAAAAGAGAATATGTATGTGATTAAATTTGATATTAAAACATGTTCATGGTTTTTTCAGCATATTTTTCTCCCACTATTTTATCAAATTCTTCACCCCCAAGAAGAATTTGGAAAATCATATTTTTTAGTGAGAATCAAGACCCCAATAACTTGCTAATGGACCCCTGTGACCGAGTGCCATCAATGAGCAATCGAAGGGTAAGCAATGTTTGCTAATTACATCTCATGCAACTCTTGATATATTTTGCCTTACTTTTCATACAATCTCATGTGACTACGCACCATCTATACTACTAGGCATTAAGTCAAACTTACCAATCAAACTTTATCTCAAGATAGCATCACGACATCCCTCATGACCAAGTGCCAATGCATGAGGGTTCCCAAGTCAAAGGTGAATCTTATGCTAACTGTATGCTCACAGCTTTTCTCCTAAGTGTGACCCTCTTGATCGAGTGCCATTACACAAAATCAGTAACATCATCATGGCATACACTATTGGTGGAAGGCTTGGATTAATTAAAACTCTTTTAATTTGTATCCATTTTGACTTAATATTTGAAAAGTACCTAGACATTCTAAGTTCAGGGATTTTGCTTGCAAATATCTCATCATTTGTATCTTCTTATTTAGGTTCTCTATATCCTAATCATGCATCACATACATCGATAGGATATGAAAAGCGTAAATAAGTAAATGCACCTAGCATGCTCCTAGGATGGGATGACCATGGGCTTAACCAAGTGACATACTTAGAGCCATAGGTGTATCACTTCAATTGATTTTAAGTGGTTTGATTAAACTAAACTATTACATAAGTGTATCACATATATTCATGGGTCTCCAAAAAGGTTTCCATGCATCCATTGGACACCTTGCTCCATGCAACATTTACATGAAATGGAAATCCTCACTCCTAGTGATTCAACTCTTATAACTTCTACAAGATAGAATAAGAGGCAGGCAAGCTACATTTAATACAACTCATTTCAACAACTTAAAATCAATAAAATCAATATTATTGGCTCATGATGATCCCCATTCATTCAACAATTAAATGAATAATAACTAAATCTAGAATTAATAATTAATTCCAACAATTAAATGCTTGTCTCATAAACAAATAATTAGTCCAAGCATAGCATTTATGCCACAAGTTGGAGATTAACTTTGACAAGTTTCAATAAGCAACAAAAATGTCAAACATTATTTTGAGAACTTGCGCAACACTTGTGCATCCAAAATTTATGATTTAACATCAATTTTTAGTAACTTAATGTTGGAATAGTACCCTGCAAGCCAATGAGATTGGCTTTGTAAACTATTTCACTTGCGGTACAATCTTGATTGAATGATATTCTTGATATAGCTATCTTCATCTTATGCTTTGTTTCACTTCACTAGCATTTAGATGAAGCCCTTAGATCATCTATGACTAAGGGATTTAGTTTGGTGACCATGGAATAAATCTCATACAGTTGTGATCTTAAAACTTCCAAGTTATTGGATCTTAAGAGATGATACATCTAAGATCCAAATAGGCTTGCACTAACGATGCATAAATCCAAGGGTTGAAGATTACTCCATTCCATGAGCAATTATGTGAGATATGGGTGCATGTTAGTGGGTGCTTGATAGAGAACAAGGCATTAAAGACTTACTGGAGAATCCACTAGATAACTGAAGTGGTAAGTCGGTAGTGGCTAGTTCTCCTGCTTACGTTAATGCATATTATTAGTCCTTTGACCTGAGAATCCATGATAACCTTATCTTCAGTCCTTATGCTTTGACTCGTCCTTGATCACCTAGTTGGTCTTTTAGGTTGAGATTGAGAATGAGCTACTTGGTATAGAGGTCAAAGATATCCAAGATAGAATTTAACTCCTCACTATTGTGAAAGACGAGTACATCTTCTATGTGTTCGATGATGATCGATTCCTAAAAATCTTTGCACAAGGTGGTGTGACAATTTGGAAAAAAAAGTTTTCAGAGGTGAGGTCACACAACAGGGATTGAACATTAAGAATAGAGACATAGTATTGACACTAATAGAGAGCTAACAAATATCTTGCCCTAGGCCTCTTTTGGGAGATAGAAGATAGAAGGACCGTATTTGCATGGCACATGTAAAGCGATGATAGTTCTTTAGAATATTCATTTCAACCAATTAGTTGGGCTCCATGGGCTTGAAGTTGGACATCTACTATGAAGATTGGATACTCTTCAATTAATGAGATTAATTAAATTAAGTTGACTAGTTTAAAATAAGTTTTAAACTGGAATGAGTATAAGATACTCAAAAGTTACAAGGAGTTGTGAGCCCATGTTCAATGAAAGGTAAAACCGATTAGGTCACACACAAAATCCAATTAGCTTACTAATTAATGGAGAGAATTTTCTGAGACGTTAGAAAATGGTGTCTCCTAGTGGATCGATTATTAAGGCCAACTTTGAGGGTCAATTTTAGCTTGATTAATTTAAGTGTTAAATTAATCAACTAATTTAAGAGTTAAATTAGACCAATAATTAAGAAGTTAATTATTTGGTGCCAACATGACCATCAATTGGTCAAGTTAACTTAAAAAGTTAAGTTAATAAATTTAGATTGAGGAGTTAAGCTAGTTTGACTTAAAGAGTTAAGTCAAAGGATAATTAATTAAATTAAAGAGTTTAATTTGATTAATTAAGAAAGAATAAATTTTGGAGGGATGACTCAAATGAGATTTGAGATGGCATCTTAATAAATTTGAAATGATATTCCAAATGTAATTAAGATGCAAATGAAATTCAAATGAGATTTGGATTCAAATTTTGACACCCAAGCAACCTCACTTGGCCACCCCTCCCCTCATGCATTGTGTGATGCCAACTTGGCATCACACATTTTCAAACTCTGTATATGGATATAGAGAGAAGAGGTCGTGCATATGAAAATGGTGTGAAGAATTGGATTTTTCATTTCCTTCCAAAACATTTGCAAGCTAGCATTTCATATGTTGAAGGCTAAGCTTCTTTCTTTATCTTCCGACCCCAAATTTGGCCTCCACCTTCAATTCTCTTGTTCTATTCCAGCTTATGAACTAGAGAATTAGGAAGTCTCATTGGTGTGTGGACTATTTCAATAGAGGCAAGATGTGTAACTTGCTTTGTTTCTGGAGAGCACTCTGTGTGAGGTCTGACTTTGTGATTTTTTCTAGGACAATCTAGATGGCCAATTGATCTGAATTTTTGAATGATATTATTCAAGGTGTTGGCTATCTCCATTAATTGTTCTAGAATTTTGGAAGCAATTTGGTAGAGTGATCGTCACAATCCTTTAGCTATGTAACAAGCAGACAAAATCTGAAACTAGTGAAGTATTCTGTTGTTTGTTCTCAAATTTTCTTTTCAAGGTAATCATGTAACTAAATTTGAATCCAAGGCATGATTAGTTCCCTAGGATGCTTGTAAGCACTAGTTATTTTATGTTTTGAAGTTTTGATTATAGATTTTCATGCCTATCTTACTTTCAAGGGGTATCAGAGCCTAAATCATGCTTAAATTTGGATTTTTCTTGGTTGATTGATTCATGTGATGGATTGATCTTCATCATCATATTCTCGATTCAATTGATGGATTGGAGAATTTGGTTGATTTGTGTATGGCTCCTTGATTGATGAATTGAAAGTATGCTATTGTGTGATTTAAGTGTTAATTCATGTAATTAGTATGTTTTAATTCATAGTGATTAATGTTGAATGTTGATTTGGCATTAATTGATGTTATATGATGATATAGCATGTTGAATTATGAATGAAATAATTTTTATCTATTTTAGATCCAATATTATTGGGATTATGTTGGAGATTATTTGAAGAATCTAATTCTTACTTTGTCTAATTTTTGAAAGCATGTTTGAGCACTTGTATTACCAATTTTAAAAGATATTTTGAATCTAGAAATTGATCTGAAATGTGTGTCATGATGTTGAGAACATGTGCTAAAATTTTTGGTGCATGAAAGTTGTGTGGAGAACACACTTGGCAAGCCTCAAACCATAAAAACCAAGGCTACCGGCACAAGCCTAGGTGTTGTCTGGGTAGTGTGTGCATAGGCTACCCAGTCATGCACCAAGGACTGCCAGGCAACCAATTTTAAAGGTGTTTGGTGAGCTTTGAGTTGTTTTCTCAACTCCTTTAAGGATCAACAAGTTTTTGCACCACACATATTAATTGCACAAGTGTTGTACCATGCCTCAAAATTATGTTTGACATATTTGAACGCTTTTGAAAATTGGTTAAAGTTGATCTCCAATTAATAGCATAAGTGTTACGCTAGGTTTAATTATTAGTTATGAAATGAGCATTTAATTGTTGAATGAATGATTAATGAATGGAGATGATCATGAGCCTTTTAAATTAATTTTATTTATTTCAAAGTTATTGAAATGGGTTGTATTAAATGGGAATTGAATGCCTCTTGTTCTATCTTGTAAAAGTTATAAGAGTAGAACTTCTAGGGGTGAGATTTTCATTTCATGTAAATGTTGCAAGGAGCAAAGAGTCCAATAGAGGCATAGAGGCCAATTGAAGACCTATGAATGTATAGGATACACTTATGTAATAGTTTAGTTTAACTCAACCTACTTAAAATCAACTAAAGTGATGTACCCATGGCTCTAAGTGCATCACTTAGTTAGGCTCTGGTCATCCCACCCTAGGAGCATGCTAGGCTATTTATTTATTTACGCTTTCAATATCCTATTGATTTATGAGATGCATGATTAGGATATAGAAAACTTTAATAAAAAGTTAAAGTGATGAGATCTGTGCAAGCAAAAACCTCCACTTAGAACATCTAAGTATTTTGAAGTATTAAGTCAAAATGGATACAAATTAAAAGATTTTTAATTAATCTAAACATTCAACCAATAGTGTATGACATGATGATGCCACCAATTTTGTGTGATAGCACTCGGTCATTGGGGGTCACACGTAGGAGGAAAGCTGTGAGCATACACTTAGCATAAAATGCATCTTTGACTTGGGAACCCTGACACATTAGTACTCGATCACGGGGGATGTCATGAGGCCATCTTGAAACAAACTTTGATTAGTGGGTTTGACTTAACACTTAGTAGTATAGATGGTGTACAGTCACGTGGGTCTAAATGAAAAGTGAGGCAAAAAT
>JACGDI010005271.1:984502-994808 GCA_014898725.1 Jacaranda copaia | reverse complement strand
CCCTTAGTCTCACAATAGCATCTACAAACTTTAAAAGTCTTAAGTGCACATGAATTGTACCTTGGTTAAAGTTACAAAGAGTTGTAAAGTAAATGAGGTATTAGAAGTTCATGTTGTCAATGGAAACTTTTCAAGCTAGGATAGATGGGAAGTCATGTGTCATCGACTATGGTCTAAAGATGATTAGGCTTGAAGAAGCTTTTCAACTTGGACATAGTGATAAACAATGACCTCCATAAGGATTTAATCCTCACATTTTTGCCAAATTTTGTTGATCAAAGTGTTGATCTAGAAGGAAACTACCATGATAAGGGCAAACCTTTGACACTTGTTTCCTCCTCCAAGTCTATGGGCCCTAGAGGTGCTAGAAAAGGAGGTAAAAAAGAATAAATGTTCTTACTCTATGGGAAAACAACTATCATAGAAGAAATAGTTGATATTATTTGTTTCTATTTGGGCAAGATAGGTCATTGGATGCACTGTTGCAAGAAATACCTTGCAACCCTTAAGAAGGGCATGTACTTTATTAAGGTGAATTTAGGATGAATTCTTCCTCATGAATATATGATATCACATGTGGTTTTTTTCTTTGTAAGTTGTTACAAAAGAATAGAAAGAAGAATAGAACTAAGTGATATAGATATGATCCACCAATGGATAGCCATACTGACATATCAGTAATGATGAGTTTTTAGAGCTTACGATAGTACATATAATTAGTCTTTAAACTTGAGATCCATAGTAACCTTGAATTCAGGTCCTTATACTTTGACTTGGTCCTAACCAGACATAAAGTCATCTGGGGCTCATATTGGGCATAACTTACTTGAGTATGGAGGTTTGTGAGATCCGAGATAAGATCCATTTCCTCATTGTTGTGAAGAACGAGTGCATCTCCTATGTATTTTTATTATTATCATTTCCAAAAAATCCTTACACAAGATAGTATGAAAATTTGGAAAAGGTGTTTTCTAAAGTTGAGGTCATAAAAGGGAATCAAGCATTTGATATATAGATATAATTATCAAGGCTATTAGGGAGCCAAAAAATACCTTTCCCTGGACATATTTCAGCAGATAGAAGACAAAAGAATCATATTTACATGGTAAGCATAAGCTATAATGGTTGAACTTAATGGGACACACACGAAAGACTAAGAAAATTCTTATTTGATAAGACATATTTTTCTGAGTTAGAAAAATCAAGCTACAATTTTTACCATAGAAATGGAGATAATAGATTGACTAATTATAAATTGATCATTTTGACTTGATTAATTTAAATGTTAAATTAATTAGAATAATTTAAAGATTTAAATTAGGCCAATTAAATAAGGAGTTAATTTAATTAATGCCATGTGACAAATTTAATTAGTCAGAAGTCAACTTAAGTAGTTAAGTTGATTTTAATTAATTTAAGAAGTTAATTTATTTAACTTAAGGAGTTAAATTAATTAGCTTAAGGAGTTAAGTTAATTAATTTAAGGAGTTAAGTTAAAATTAGTTAAATTAAAGAGTTAATTTAATCAATTGAGAGATTAAACAAATTGGAGGGAAATAAAATGGAAGAGTCCATTTTAATTGGAAGGATAAGGATTTCAATTTGAGAAATTCGAATCTAATATAAACTAGATTTTGAATCTTGCTAGTTGGCACATGTTGATAAGGTATGAAGGAAGCTTCCTAAAGCTTCCTACGCACTCTATAAAAGCACATAGTGATCGGCCATATGAGTGTTTAATCCATGTATTCCCCTTCCCTCTCAAGGTAGCACAACTCATGTGTTGAATAACTATCTACAAGATTCTCTCCTACCTCTCCCCTAAAAATGCCAACTCCATCATCTTTTTCCTCATCTCTTCTCTAGCAAAGGGTGTGACAATTTTAGAGTTTTTCCTAGGTGTGTGGATTAACATTAGAGTCTTCACACTTGGAAAGCTTAGAATTGGAGAATTGAGCATTTTGCTTGGCTGATATTTAGAGAACATTTTGGGTGACTTGCAGCAGATTATTTTCCTCCACTTTTTAGCCAGATTGGGTTTGTTTAGGAGGTGGTGTATTGACAACCAAAAGTTGCTAATTTAATGAGTTCTTGGTGTGGAAAAAATGAATTAAAGAAAAAGATATAGAAGATCTTGATTTGGAAGAGTATATTGAAGATCTACATCAACACTTTGTTTATACATCAAAGGTAGTCTTCTTGACTTCAAATCCTAATTTATGACATGATGAATGATCCTATGTTTGGCCATAGGAAGTTAATTTTGGATTATTTTGGTTTTAAATTATGGATCCTTACCTATCTCCTCACTTATCGCTGAGTTGTCACTGTCTACTAGTATCTCTTTTACCTAAAAGTTAGAAATACATGCTGAGATTTCTAATGCATCATTGTGGCCTCCTCTCTCAAGTTCCATGTCCTTATCTCCGAAGGCGATGTAAGTTACGGGTAATGTACTTCGAGTACCCCCAAAATAGGGTCCACTGTATAAACTTGTGCTTTCCTTGCTATTCCTGCTAATGCTTTTCTAGCATTGGTAGAGTCTCCACCAATAGGGAGGTTATCAGGATCACATTGGTGTTGGTGATTTTTAAGGTTTGGGTGTTGGGCCCTTCGTCAAGTTGAAGGGTCTCTAAACCATATATTCCTTGAGGTATCCTCTCTAAATTAATTTTTGGATCTCATCCCTCAGGTGGATATACTTATTGTAAGGGTATCTACCATATGTGGAAGTGACACCATTTGTCTACATTTAATTTCTCAAGATTCTCCATGGTGTTCAATAGGGGTCATTGAATATTAAGGCCATGTTGCAATACTACTGTTAAAATCTCTACCCGATGGACAATGAGTGCATATATAGCAAGCGTACAAAGAGGGTTGCATCTTTAGTCTCTTTACTTTTTATTACTATTATTCCCTTCGTCATGTGTCTTCTGTTTATAAGCTTGACCAATTATAGCTTCTTTTATCTTAATGTATTTCTCGGAGTGTATGTGGAGTTCCTCTAGAGTGGCATGAGGTTTTCCAATAATTAGATCCTAGAATTTTTGGTACCTCAAATTCTATTGGTTGATGCTCGGCAGGAGCGCCTAATTGATATAAGGATTCCATGGATAGCTTCAAGGAAGAGGTTGAGGTAAGTCCCCAAAGACACTCCCTCCTTTTACTTAATGGTGAATAAATAAACTACCATTTTAGGATACTTGTAGTTGATGAAGAAATTCTAGAGGAAGATTGTGCTGACACTTCCAATTGGTGATAGATTTTATCGGCATTTGGTTAAACTACACTAAGACATGCTTAGTGAGGGTAGTATGGAAGAGCATGGAGTATGCAGCTTCGCTCAAATCGTAGAGCTCCATTCTTGCTAGGAAATTACCCAAGTGCTCCTGCGGATCTACAGTGTCGTTGGACTCTTACAATTGACCTATTTTATTTCCATGGGAAGTGCTTTGCTAGGATTACCAAAAATAAAAAAGACTACGCCTTAAAAGAGCAACAATTAAAGGATGATATTAGCTTCTTGCTCCTCTAGATGAATGTGACACCAAGGAATATGTTTGGTGGAATCCACTCAAAGTGAGGAGTGTGTCTTCTTGCTGGGTAAAGAGAAGGAACAGTGCCACATCCAGAACTAACTCTTTGCTCAATTCTCTTCGAAGAGAATGAAGCGCCTTGGCTCATGTGAGAGGATTGTTGCGGTTCCTAAGGGCAACGCTCCTCAACATATTGGGCAACCATTTTGGCTGTAACCTAGGCAGTAGCATTTTTCAACAAAGCTTTCAATGCCTTCTAAGCTATAGGTAGAACAAGATCTCCAAGAGGAAGAGCTTGCTATGCTAGCATCTCCTCAAGTGCAAGTTGTATGTCAGGAGCAGGCTCTAATGCTAGACCACACTGTACTTCCGGTTGGTGACTTTCCACCTGCTCTGATACTGAGGTCACTTGATAGCTTGCTTGGTGAGCTCTTGATCTTGTCTACATCCTCAACTTTCTACCTTAACTTTCTTTTTCAGTTCCCAAAGATGGCGCTAAAATAAAACTGCATGAAAATGGAGTAAGGTCATTTTCGATATACAGTAGTGTGTATGTTCATTTTCCTCTAGAACGCATACATATAGATCTTCATTTCCCAAAAGGTCTTTTAAGTTTGCAATTCTTTTATGATGATTTTTTCCTCCCAATTTTTTTGGGGGATTCAGTAATTAAAGTTTTTGTTTTAATGGGTTTAAGCCAATTAAGGATTTTACGCCATTCTTTGTGGGTTTTAAATTGTTTTTAAACTCTCTGAGCCTTTTACTTAATTAATTAATTTAAGTCATTGGTTTACTTCTAGTTAATTTACCCGAATTGTCCTTATAATTAAAAATTATACTTATTAGAGATAGTTTTGTAAAATTTATACTAAAAATACATATTTCCAACTATATTTTCAAACCCACACTATAATTTCAATAAAAATGTACATCATTTTAGAAAAGACTTTTTAACACATATTGAAAACAAATAAACTAGACATTGTTCCATAAAATGAAATGCGGATCATTCTTCATTAATCCAATTGATTGAACTTCTTAGTTGAAGTGACAACACATTTTCATTTACGCATAAAAATCAAAGAAGTTCTCGCAAGTATTTTACAAAATATTTCTACAAGAAACTTCCGAAAACTAAATGCGAACATTACCTGATACCTGTAAAAATTGAAGGTTTGTCAAAAACAAGGTAAAGTTGCTTCTTAGTATCTGGTATTAGCATTTTGCCAAATGGTAAAGTTTTTTATCGCCGGGTAAGGGCCCAAAACAAGTAAGAACCTCATATATTCGTGCATGGTTGTTAAGGCCACTTTCAATCCAACACGGGATGGCTAGTTTATAGAAAGAAATGCACCATCATACTGGAAAATCCATCTGGAAACTCTTTGCAACACTCCGATGCAATGGCCATTTTATCTCTTTCTAAGATGCAATGTGTCCCAAACACATCCATATAAGTCGAGCACACAAAACACAATTAAGACCAATGCACTTGATATTGTATAGAATTTTTCAGCATACAAACAGGCAGAGGCATAAAACATAAAAACCAAGCAAAGTTCAAAAGTTTGATTCAACCGGTTCCAAACACGGCATTAAACTTTGACATAAATAATACTCCATGAACTTCACATTGGAAAAATAAAATTATACGCACTGTAATTGGATTGATCCAAAGTGTCTTCGAGATACTTCTGTGTTAGTATAGATATACGCATAGCAAATGCATGAGTTAAAACCACAAAAAAAAAAAAAAAGATAAAATTTCAAAGTTGAAGGGGAAGAATAGAACACCTATTTCCCTTCATAGGACTATCACACTACTTTGCCACTTGTTCCAGAACAGGGATTTTATTCCAAGTATCCTCTAATCCATTAATTTGCAGGGGCGGCAGTGAAAAGGCACTAACAGTTGAACTTCCACTGCGAATTTCTTTTAGAACTCGTAGTGCAGCTAAAGTACTCTTCATATACAGGCTCTTCACGTATTCTATCTCTGCAAGCTCCTTAGTTTCTTTGATCAGACCCTCATGAGGTGCAGAACTTGTTGAGGGTTCATTTCCATCAGCAGCCTCAGTAGCAGATGGGGCTTCATTCAGAGGGAACATCTGGTCAAGCATTCTCTCACACTCTTTCACAAGCTTGTAAAGCAGGTCAGTGGTAAAGAAAGGCTGTTGCAGAACCTTCTGAATGAAGGGCAGGCGTAGAAGAGCACCGGTTCTTTTGTCATATTTCTTCAATATTTTTACCACTCCTGTTCAGTTTTAGTAGAAAAATGTTATGACTCAAGTAACTATAATAAAGCTAAAGCATGTACTAGAAACCCCTGGGGCGAGGCATGTATAAGACCAACAAAGATAAATCTCAGCACAAATTCCAGGATAGTATTATTTGTATTCAAGCAGGGGATGCCCTAGAACAAGCTTATTTCCAGAGTGCCATATAGAGAGGGATTGAAGATATGGTATTTCATAGATTACTTCTGTTACTGACTGCTATCTGTAAATAAGCTAACTGAGACCGTCCAAATAAAACTGTATTGTCACAGAGGTTCAATCAGAGGCTATCAGGACAGTAAATACAGAAAACATTCTGATTAGAAAGAGAGTTAAACCAACAACTTAAATTCTGAAAGGCCGTTGCTCTGACAACAAGATAAATACACAGCAGCATTTAAAAAACAGAAGAATCCTTTGCTCAGACCTAGTAGTGAATTCACAGATATGCAAGACAACCAATGAATGGATGAGCTAACAGAAGAAAAAGGTCCAAGATTTTACCGGTGTAGTTAAGAGCACTATAGTTCTCCAATAAAACCATCTCGCCGTGGAAGTCCACAATTTCTTTCCGGATCTTAATCATCTCATCTTCCCTATCCTTGGCCCTTGCCACTCTATCCTGCAGTTCCTGCAAATAAAAAAATGCACCCGAATACTGACACCAATAAGTAAAATAGTAAAGAAAAAACTAGTCGGTGCAGACAAGAGATGCCCAGCTAAACAATTCTGGTTTGTACTGACAATTCAATAACTATTATCTTCTAATTGATTTGCTGAAAAAATAAAATTACAATGACAGAGATGTATAAGATAAACCATCAATTCTAATCCTGATCCACCTCAAATAACAGACCAAGACTAATAAGGCATACAGACCGAATTAGTAAAGCATTGTTTTGCAAACAATTAAAAGGCAAAAAATATCAGAGTGGCTTCTACAACAATAGGTATCAACTGGGTTGAACACACCATTTGATTTAGAAAGTTAAGGAAATGAGACAGCAGACGGCTATATCACCATAGTTTCTTTTTACAGTTATAAGGGGAATTACAATGGATCATACAATCAACAAAATGTTAATTTGCTTGCCATTTACAGCCATAAATCAACAGAGTAACTATTATCAAAGATGGGGAAAAAATATCAAAAAAAAAAAAACCAACATATATATACACACACATATATATAAAAGGAAAGTTCAAGTTACCATAAACAAGAAGAGAATACGAATCCAGAGAATCAGGCAAGTAAATGAACATGGCACTTGGTACGATGACGTTTCTTACAATTCAAACTTCAAAGATTAAAACTCCAACAAAAATGAAACACCAAAACTATAAATAACACCAAGTAACGACCCATTATACGGGATAGAATTACCTTTAATCTGATGATGTACTCCTCCTCTTTCTCAACGAAGAAGGCGTTAAATTTCTCGAGCTCATCCTCCAAAAGCTTGACGAAATCCACCTCCTCCTGCGACATCGCCTCCCTCTCTCCGCTACCATCATCCATTCTCCGCCTCTTCAGAGCCCTCAGCTCGTCGCAGGCCCGCGGCTTCGGCTCGATGAGCTTGAGCCGCTTCTTCAGCTCCTTGTACGACAAAAACTTGTCCCTCCATTCCGGCAACGTCTCCTCAATCTGATTGCTGAGACTCTTCCCAAACTTCATCCTAAAAATTCCCAGAAAATATCAAACAAGAAATTTAGCCAACTGAAATCGCGAGCTTTTTTTTGATTTATTGATAAAATTTTTTGAGGAAGAGGAAATAAGGAAATGAGAACCGGGAAGGGCTTATAAATAACAGTAAAGGAGGAGAGAGAATATGCGAAGGGTAAAGTTGGGAATATTCCTTTTTCCGAAGAGAATATCTTGGTTTTATTCCTCTAATGGGACGGCGACGTATTGTAGTTTTTATTCCCTCCGTTATGAAGGAAATGCCACGTGACCACTTCAAGGTGGTTTTCTATGGTTCCAACTTGTTTTTTTTATCTACTATCTTGCATTTACTTTGCTATCATTAATTTATAATTAAGTGAATATCTACTTTATAATATATTCATTCAAAAATAAATAAAATTTAAGTAAAAAATTTTAATATTTATATTGTTCTCTTTAAAATTCATGATATAATTTTTATTTAAAATTTTAGTATTCTAAATATACCCTTTTTTGAACAAAAAATTTGAATATATATAAAATAATTTAATTAATTTTATATATTATCTACAAATAAAATAAAATAAAAAATTAAAAATAAAAGAACAAACACAAAATAAAAAGAAGAAAAATCTTCTTCTTCCTACAAACCACCATATCCCCTCACTGCTCCGTGCTCGCCTAGCCAGGAAGGGCCCCAAGATGCTGCCCCTTTCCCCCCGAAAGCCCCTTCGCCAGCTGTAGTTGGACTAACCATGACTAGTGGTCAACCCGACCATGGCGGATCTGGCCGTTGAATTTTGGTAGATGCGTGGGTGGGTGGGGGTATGTATTTATGTAAGTGTGTCTTTTGGGCGGGGGGAGTGGATATGATGTATGTATATGTGCGTGTCTAATACCCATATATATCTATGTACACATAAATATTTATAATATTTTGAATACATATTTAAAAGAGAATTGTTGTATTAATTAATTTTTAAAATTTTTTTAATAAGGATAATTTTTTCTATTAATTTTAAGAACAGTTCATAATTTTAAGTTATGTGATTATTATAATTTATTTGATTAATCGATGGGTACTAAAATATAAATAAAAAATATTATCATAAAATATGGGGGAGATTAAATAAAATTCTATGTTAAACAAATGATTAAATAAATAAGAAAATAATTTTTAAAGTATTTGATTTAAAAAGAAATAATTTTGTAAATTTTATTTTTTTTATTTATCAAAATAAAAAGATACTTGACACGATATAAAAAAATTGCATGATATTTATAAAAAAAATCAAACAAGACGGTTAAAAATCCCCACTTTAAGTACTGTAGAGAGCGGACTCTCTTCAGGCTCGTGTTGTCAAAGTATGTTATTTTAATTTTATACAATTCTAAATATTCTTTATTCATTAAATATATGATTGTTTAAATTTCAAATTTTAAATTTTAAAAATATATATTATTTAAATATTTAAAATAATTTCTTCATTGCAAATTACAATTATATATCAATTACGGTTAATATATAAGTTTATCAAATTATTGAGCTACATAAGCATTTATTTCTTATCAGAAATGTATATTTTGATATTTAATATAAATAGACGTGACATATAATTATTACAAAATATAAATGTTAAAAAATCATCACATGTAAATATATCACTTCTTTACTTAAATATTTTAACATTCTTAACTTATATTTATAAGTGACGAACATGATATTTTAAAATTAAGATAATTCAATTGTATTATTTTTTTTTCTATTTATTCATCATTAATCTATTCTTATGAATGAAGATCAAGCTATAGAGTACAAAAGGACAAGTCACCAAACTTTCATAGTGAAGTACACCTTCATTATGCCATTGTAATGGATTATATTTTAGTTACATAATACTAAGTTTTTAACATAAAAATCATGTTTCATTTTATATTAATTCATTTTTTATAAGGACATTATATTAAATTTTAGAATAGATATCCATTTTTCATGATATGCATATATAGTACACTTAAGCGAAATTATGGTTAAGAGGAGGGAAAGTTTCAAATTTATAAAAAATACAATTAACTTTTAATTAATTAACAAAAATGAATTCTCAAAATTTAAAATATATATATATATGCCCATTTTAATCAAACACAAAAGATTATGTTACTTTTTCTATTTTTTTCAACAAAATACTACTTTCCACTCAATAGTTTTCGTTTTTGGCATTCATTTAGTCTTTTTAATTAAAAAAAATAAAAAATAAAATTGATGAGGGCTCAACCGACCCTCCCACGGGGAACACGTAACTTCAGCCGTAAAATTCATTCATAGAACTCATCCCTCGAAGGGAAGGATGGCCATCTTCAAACTCCCCGTCCCCGTCTCGCATTTATTGGACGCCTGCAGGCTAGCCAATTATCATAATTTGACCACTCTCAGGTCCACACCTTGTATTCTGACATTATCGATTGACCTCCCGAACAGACCTCTAGAGAACCCAGTTGGTTGAGCCTCGTACTGACCCCACGGAGGTTGATTCCTCACTTGCCTGACACAAATAATTGCTTCTAATGTTGCAGATCCAGTGTGCATGTTTATCATCTTTATTAGTGCTATCGATAGTTATTGAAAAATTTATTTATAATTTACATTTGTATTTATTTATATAAAATATATTTATATTTATTTAAAGTAAATATTATATATATTTAATTATTAAATATTCGATTATAAATGAATATGATATGATAAATGTATATTTGATTCATTTAATATTCGATTCAAATATATATTTATTAAATAATATATTATTTATATTTTTCAATAAAAATCT
>JACGDI010005271.1:923381-984402 GCA_014898725.1 Jacaranda copaia | reverse complement strand
CATGCTTAAATGTTCGTCGAATTTGTATCCGCATTAAAGTATTCAAAAGATTAAATTAATATAAATATAAAAATAATGCATTCGATTCAATTAATATCCAAATTTAATGTCACTAAACAACCATTTTTCTGCATTAAATGCTGCTACATAGTTGCCCCATCTACTGATTGATGGGGGAAAAAATCAACAATGTCATTACAACCTAAACATGAGTTGCATACTTTTAAAGAATGATTCTATGGTTTCGATCTCACTCTCACAGTCACTGTAAATAATTGGTACTAAAAATACTATCGGTAGACTTTCTTTGGCTCAAATTATCCTCGGCTTCCTTACTTTCTTATACTTTTTTGTTTGATTTGACGTAAATATTGAAGAATTTTTAACTCATCCCATTTCAATAAATTTAATGTGCTCTTTTTAATTACTAGATCAACCATGCACTCTATCACTCGAGTTCAATCTCAAACACTGCCATGAACGTTCAAATTCTCCAAAATCATAACTTCAAAACATGCATGATCAAAATCTCCCTATCACATGGAAATAAAATATAATTCATCTTTTACTATATTTAAAAAAATTGGATAGCACTCAAAAAATGTATAAAGATAATCGAAAATTGCATTAAATAAAAGAGTTAATTATTCAAAACCCCTTAAGGCTTGACCTAATTACTCAAAAGTTTGCACATTTGTAATAATTACAATTACCCCCTTAAGACTAACAGTCATAGTGCTCTCTTTAGTTACTGGTTCAACCCTGTACTCTATCACTAGAGTTTAATCTCAAACACTACCATGAACACTCAAATTCTCCAAAGTCATAACTTCAAAACATGCATGATCAAAGTCTCCCTGTCACATGGAAATAAAATATAATTCATCTTCTACTATATATTCAAAAAAAAATTAGAGAGCACTTGAAAAATGTATAAGATAATCGAGAATAGCATTGAATATAAGGGTTGATTACTCATAAATCCTTGAGGTTTGGCTTAATTACTCAAACGTCCACACGTTTGCGATAATGCAATTACCCCTTGAGGCTAACGATCAGACATTAAAGTTGACAGAATGTGTAAAATGTCCACTTTATCCTTGACTAAAAAATAAAAAAATTAGATCAAAAAATAAAAAATAAAAATAACAAAAATAGCGTCACTTAGTGAAATTACAAAAATATTCTAGAATCATTAAATATATATTATATAATAATTAAAATATATACATATATGTATAATACAATATCATATGTATTATATATAATATATATTTTTATTTATACTAAATATATATACATATATAATATGCACATACATATATCGTATATATACTTACAACCCACCTGCCCAACCCCCCTATCTCTGCTCCTGTTGATTAAATCTGGCCATGGCACCCCTTGCCATAGCGGCCACCATGACAGCGGCCGCTTGGCTGGTGGAAAATTGGGGGGTCGGTTAGGACGAAGGAAAGAGGTTGGGCATTTTCCTTATTTTTATTAATTAATAAAAATTTAGTTAAAATATATGTTTAATAAATTATTTATTTATTCTTAATTAATATAGTGTTTAATTTTTATTTATCTTATTTTCATTAATTATTTAATATATTTATTATTTTAATAAAATAATTTAATTTTAGATATGTTTATTGTAGATATGGTTATTATTTTAATAAATAAATTTAATTTAATATAACTAAATTATCTTAAATATGTCTATTATTTCAATATTTTTGATAAGTAATTCAATTAATAAATAGGTTTCATATTTCACATAATTAAATAAATTTAATTATGTAAACAAATTAATTTAGATATGTTTACTATTTAACATTATTCAAATTTTAGATTGTTATTATTATTTTTAATTAATTAATCATTTGTATGATAGGTTTGGATTTCATTATTTTTAATTTTTTTATCTTAATTAATAAATAATTCAAGTAAATTTAATTATATTATTTTAAATGTATTTTTAATTAAATTTAATTATATTTTTTAACATTATATAAAATGTGATTCAAAATTATTAAATTATGTTATATAAGATAATAAGTTTTTATTTTTAATATTTTACTTATTTTATTTCTTAATTAAAAAGTAAACACAACTTAATCTAATTAAATTACTCAAATTATAATTATATTTTAATATTATTGAGTATTTTAATGCCCTAGCCAGGAAGCGCTTGCTTCCGGCCGATGTGCTATCTATCTTATATCACCACTCTTATTATGACAGAAAATATATTTCTTAAAAATTTCAAAAGAATTATCCTCTACAACCACATTTATTGCGTATTTAGTTCCGAATCGAACTATCCTAAATAGCACTTAGCACTTATCACTTTTATCACCCTCACTACCCTAAGTGTTGCTTAGGTCAGTCTATCTCTATTGCTTGATTCTATCTAGGGTAAAGAACGAAAGAAACGACAAAATAACGTAAGTCCGAATGACTTAGTGATATAATTTAACCATAACAACAAAGTGACAATTTCACAAATAGTAGAGGTAAGGAGGAGCACAAATATATTCAAAAATTGTGAGAGAAGATTTTATTCAAAATTTAAGGATGATCCATCTCATCACCGTCTCATACCAGTGATGAGACTTCGTAAAATTCACTATCTCTTACTAATGTTTCAAAACATAAGCATTAAGCTAAGAAATTGAATAGATGATACAGACAAGTAACAAAAGACAAGATTAAATAACACTAAAGATGAAATCCATAATATCTTTACAAAACATGTTGTTGGTAGTTCTCATAACTTGTCTTCCACCTTAAAAAACACAGAAACATTTATTCCTCCAGCCCGAGTGATCGGCTCAGATATTCACAAATAGATGGCATGGCTAGCTACATGTCTTATCTCGCTCATTGACAATTGCTTTCAACTGGCTATGAGACAAGATACCAGTAATGGGGTGTCGATTAGAGACCAGCCACCATCGGTCCATACTGCTTGGTCATCTTTCGGTACTGATCTCAGGACCCACCCCTAAGGGTATTAGTCATATCCACTGATAATACAAAATGTATCCAACATCATTTCACAACACAAATCAGAACGCTATGTTAACATCATTACAAATAAATCCAGCACCACGTTGGTTTCCAAGAAGACATGGTGATACAATATATATATTTCGAAATCATTTTCAGCTTCCTCAACACAATCACCAATTTAAGTGAAGTGATGTCAATTAAAGACAATAGAAACGCTCAATATGGAAGGGCGATGTGGAGTACTATTTTTAATACACAAATCGAAAGAAAGCAAATGAACATGATATAGTAACAAGTATATATATTCTTTCCCCCATCAAAGAATCTCATACTATTAAGTATAAACTCACTTGATAAATGCAGAGGAATTTCTATTTGTTGTCGCCAAGTCATGGCTTCCTAGTCAGCTTGAGAACTATCATAAGATAATTTTGAGTTATCATTCTATCAATCCTTCGATCCTCAACTATAAATATAATGAATATTTTTATCAACTTAAATGTATTCTGACATAGTCCTAAAAATTTTTAGATGTTTAAACAGTTCATAACCTTGCTTCCCAATTGATTTAAAGTTCAAAGTAAATAATCTAAACCCAACACCGATTATGATATCTGAATCATAATTCTTAATACATTTAAATATTCTCCTCAAGTTCCTCATTTACTTCAATTGTTCAGTCATGATTCTCAAATTTCATGTCACATAGAAATGCAATACAATTACCTATCATATTCCTTAACTCGACATGTCGGTAAACTGGTTGCTAAAATCTTATGGAAGGTCTCAACAACAATCTGATAATTTATTTTCATCCTAACATTCATATAACTTAAAACTCAAATTTGGATATAATCTTATTTAGTTTATAACATATCATGTTACTAGGTCCACGAATATAAATATAAAGCCATTCTTCTTAATTTACCAAGTTTGAATCTTACAATTAATTCCTAATGCAACACTTATAAAATTAAATCATCGATCTAAGTCAAACTATAATCCTATAATTTTGATTTAATAAGATTAATCCATAACTTGGGCTAAACTATAGTTTAATGGTCTCAATTCATGTTATAACTAGACTTCAATATGAAAATTTAGTTACATTTAACAAATAAATCAAATTAAAATTTGATTATTAAAAATTACCCAAACTAGGTTGAATTGGAATCCTGTCATCGGCTGAGAATAGCCCAAATGAGTCTAGAATTGAATTCTGAGTAAACTACCCAGAGACCACCACCACATGCCACTGTTGGAGATTGAACCGACCCTACCATTAGATGTGTCTCGGCTCTTGGAGTAAAACCTCTCAAAATAATTTTCAATTCTGACCACAATAAGCCAGTCAATTGGATGTTTGAAGCTGCGGCGAACCCTACTTGCCGCCGTACGCTACCACCTCAAATTCCTCCACCACCACCAGTTAAAACCCAAAATTGGTATCACCAAAAGCTTGCCCATGAAATTCCGATCAAGACACACACTAGTCCACTTGGAACCTATCGCTGGGAAACTCAAAACCACCACACTCACCGCTCGTCGTCGTCGGCCTCCTTTTTTTGACCATTTCACCATTTATTTTTGGTCAAGGTTGGTATGGTTGTGCTCCTCTCAGCTAGAAGAAGCCAACCATGATTTTAGTTTCAAGTTTTGTGGCCATTTTTTGATGATTCGCCGGTGGGAAAGCTCTTGGGCCATTTTTGGGAATTTGAGAAAATTTTGTCCTCAATCATATCTAAACTTATTTTTTAGCCCCTTTCAATTCAACCCCAAACTTTCTGACCGTCCCCCTTTTCACCCCAAAACTTTTAACTGCCTCACAATTTGGTCCCTAGCTTTCAATTAAGTCCTCCAAATTTCATCTCTTACACATTAGCCCCCAAGATTTTTGTCTTTGGGCAATTGGGTCCAACTAGTTTATTTTAAGGTCCTCAAACTTCGGGTTTATTCACATTAACCCCCTAACTTTATAATTTCGTGTAATCAAGTCCTTTTATTTGTGATCCAAACTCTCAATTATAAATATTTAATTCTAAGCTGCAATTAAATCAACCAAAAATTAATCAAGCTAAATTTATCAATTTCACATTTTGTAATATTTTATGATTTTGAAATTTGGGGTGTTATAAGTATGTAATCTAAAATTATAAAAATTATTTTATTTAAGACATGGATTTAATATTTATTTTTTTAGTTATTTTATTGTTAATTACTAAACAAATTATATTAAACTTGATTGAGATAACCTTAATTGAACTTGAATTCAAAGATTATTCAATATTTATGAAATTTTATTAATAATAAAATATATTTAAATCTACTATGAGTAATTTAATCAATATTAAATGTATAACCCTATGGTATGAAAAAAATTACAAATAGGTTTAAGGGCGTTTTTATCTAAAATATAACCAAAATGATAACTAAAGGACATTTTTGAATTTTCACAAAAATTTTGGATGATGTAAACAGTTCTTTTAATGGAGACTAATGAATTTTGAAAAATGTAATATGGAACAAAATATTAGAGGGTTCTTTATAATTAGTTTCAATTTGTGGATTTTGGCTTTTATCATTGTGTTATGAATAATAGTATAAATACATGTATTTAAAATTTGTTAAAATTTAAATTTTGAACTTTATATATAAAAATATGAGTAGGCATGGCATTGGGTTTAGGTAATTCGGGACCCCACCTCGGACCTACCCCTAATGGGGTGGATTTGGGGCTAATTAAATAGGTTTCGGGGTGGGTACTAGGTCCAAATATTGATGACTTGGTCAGGTTTGGGGCGAGTTACAGGTTTTATTCAACCTACACCGTTTGATAATAAATAATTAAATATATTAATATATACATATAAATATTAGTTAAAACTTAAAACCTTACGACTATTTTCATGGAATCATATTCCAGTTTGACATCCCATGAACTAATTTTGGTTAAGTTTTCTAATGTAATGAGTGAATTAAGTGGGAAAAAAAAAGTAAAAAAATAAGTTAATGTGTTAATGTGTGGTGGGGCAGGGCCGATTTTGGTTACAAGAATTTTTATACGTGGTCGGTTTCGAATTCAACCAAACCCATTATGTTGCCATATGTAAATATAAGAATGATGCCACTTAAATAATGACCACTCGATAACTCTAAAACTTGTACAAGACAAATTAGATTCTTTCCCCAATCTTGTTTTTACCTCATGTTTCTTGACTATATAGTTGCTTTCCTTTTTCCCGATTCTCTTCAATCCTATTCATTATTGGACTCCTTTCTCTTTTTTATGAGTTTTATTTTTCTTTCGAAGGTTTTTTAATTTTTTTAATCATTATATTGTTTAAATTTATTTTCTTTGTTTCTATTACTCACAATATTCGTTCTTCATATTTTCTTTATGTTTGCTTAATTTTCATTTAGTATTTAATTTCTTCGTCGTCTGATGGAAGGAACTTTTTGGGATTATATATGCTACTTATTAATTTTTTTTAATAATCATTTCTTTAATCTTACATTTTACAATGGTCATTTGATTTTATATTTTTTATTTATAGGATGTGAGTTCTCTTGAGAAAAATTAAGTTCATATACAATTTTATTCTCTAAAACTTTCAATTATATATTATAAGTAGCTATAATTAATTCATTTATTATTTACTAAATTCTGGCAATCATCAGTATGATTTAATACATGATCAAATGAAATATTTCATTATTTTAGTTTCAATTTTTGAAATTTGAACTGTGGTTCAAAACTAACTAATGTGTTGCATTTCTTACGTTTCCATTTTTATAGATGTTATACAAATATATATATATATATATATATATATTGTTGCAAATTGGGTCAGGTCTTGGACCCTTAACTCAATAGACATCCATAGTTGAATGGATCATATCTACATCTAGAAGGAAATGCAATTCTTGTTGGATTAGAATTCTTCCTTGTGAAGAGATGTAGATAGATAATATCCATCCATATCTAGGAGTATAACTCTCCCTTGTGTGGGATAGTAATCATCCATATCTAAGAGGATAATTCTCCCTGATGTGGGATAAGCATTATCCATATCTCTATTAAATCCTAATTGGACTAAATTCTTGGAAGACTTATCTATAAATAGGCCCTCTTTCTAAGAGTTTTAAACACAACTTGATTATTTACTCTCTCCATATATTCTCTCTGTACCTATATTTCTTCTCTCTTAGTCTTCTTGAAGTATCACTTAATTGTCATTGAGGTTTTAAGGTTTGTAAGATTGTGGAAGCTCTGGTAGCAACCCCACAAGGTGGGTAGAGATAGAAGAAGGTGTTCAAAGTTAAAAGGCATAGAATTTATACTTGGGAGATGATCAAATCAGAAAATTTAGAATCCATGTATAGTTAAGGCTTGTAGGTGAGAGAGAAGAAGACGGTGAGAGCGACGTGGGGAACTCTTCTTTACCCCAACATTTGAGAATTCGCAGTATGGCCGGGACCAGATCCATAGGCCTTAGAACTACTCTCTCCCCTTTAGCGCCGGCAAAAGTAGGTAATCGGGTCCCCTAAGCAGTCTTGTAGGGACTTCCTTTCTCTATGGGGTTACTAATGCAACTCCTGGGCAAGAGACTCCGCTTTGATCTAGGATGGTATGTATGAAACTTTTGCTAATTAAACGACAACATTAAACAATCCATTTTATTCTATATAGATCAAATAATTGTTTATGTGCAATTATTTCCAACATATATGATATAGGATGACTTTATAGGCCTAACCTAATAACACTCAACTAGACTAGAGATATGATACAAAACAACCTAATTAGCTGTTAGACCTAGCCCATTGGTGATCAACCAAATTATTGGTCGGACCCAATCTTACTGGGCCATTCTACTAGCACGAGTATCAACATCTTACCCAGTCAACCAGAGTATGGTTGCCCAGATCGTGGATGTTTGTTCAGCACTCAACCAGAGAGATTTGAAACCAATAGAGTTCTATTGTGTCAACCAAAGTTTGTGCAAGTGAGTCGCAAGTGACTCACAAGCAAGTATTCACCTTGACCTAAGCGGTTGAACAAATGCATCCACCTCACTATTGCATTGAATGCTCTGATAGGTGGCATGCCTCCATATTAAAATGTGTGCCACCACTAGTACCACATTTTTTGTCATGCTAGGGTAGTGCATGTCTCTTGTATACTGCTATGTCCTGCAGGTCTGGAGGAAACGCCACCTAGAATAGTACACAAATTAAAGAAGACTTAAAGGTCTTCAAGAAAAGACATAAGCTCTTCCTATATATACAAGAGCATCATTGACATATCAACTTCACCAAAAAATTTATAAATACTGTATTGCCACCCTTTAACATGGTATGCCCATTATTAATTAAAGCCCTCACTTTGTTGTTTTATCTTTCAGTTAATTAAGTATTGACTAGAGCATTGGAGTGCCGACTTGACCCAATTATATCATTAAATCATTTTCTCCACCTTTTATCTAGTCGATTAGGTTGGATCACAACCTAATACACTACTAAATAGTTGATACTCCATCATTTGGCATTGTCAATAGAAAGATTGAGTTGGTAATTGAGAACAATGGTTAACACAAAGTGAGCTATTTCTAAGAGAAAGAAAAATAGAAGATCCCCAACCCCTCATCCTTGACCTTAACAAGAACTAGATGTGGCTGGATTGAGCTCTCAGCCAAAATAAGTAGTCACTCTAACTAGGTGCCAACTCATGCAATTTATAAGAGAGTATATATCAGCCCAAATTTTAACTTAACTATTGGCTGCCCTTAACAAGCATAACAATTAGCCCTAGCCTGGCTGCTAGTGCCACTCTCCAACCTTAACAATGCGAGGAGAGGCCCCCAAGGGAAGAGAGGGGTAGACCCTAGGCTAGATGATCCCCTACCTAATAAAAGAATAGTCCAGAGCAATTCCCAAGGAAGAAACTTAGCCTAATCTTCGAGAAGAACTAACAAATTTAGTAGACCACCTCACTCAACTAGTTCAAGCTTTGCTATGCAATAGGGTTGAGTGATTGCGACCTTAAATAAACAGAAATCTATCTCATACAGATCGAGAATAATGGCAAGAAGTATCACACCAAGTACAATAGTTGAATAGACATTTAGAAGAGATTTCTAGAAGAAAAACTAAAAGGAATCCTCATTATGATGGGGCTCCCCGACTTTATTAGGAAAAGGAGTTTCCATTCATGTAAGAGATAATTGACGAACACATAGCCATCAACGCTAAGGTTTCTATAAGTCTGCCAAGGTATGATGATTTATCTTACTCGAATGAGCACCTACTACAAGTTAAGCATATGATGCAGCTCCACAAGCACAATAAGTATATCCATGCCAAAATGCTTGTCATCACATTTTAAGGAATTATGCTCAACTAGTATGTCAAATTGGATCCAACATTGATTTATTCTTGCATCCAGCTTTGTGACAAGTTCCTCCATCAGTTTGCTAGTTGAAGGAATGTGAAGCTTCCCCATACCTATTTGTACATAGTTAAATAGAAAGAAGGATAGTCCTTTCAAGATTTTAACAGATTCAACACAGAGGTTCTAAAGATTGGCAGTCTACATTGGTCTGAGAGTAACCAAGGACAATGGAGGAGTTGCTCAATTTTGCGGAGAGGTACATAATTGAGGAAGACATGAACAACTCAAATATGGTAATCCAAACAATAATAAAAAAAAGGCTAAAGAGAAAGATGATAGACAACACAAAGATGGTCATCGATCTCCCATCAAATGCTTACACAACCACACTCCATTGAACACTATTAGAAAGAAGGTTCTATCATCATTTAGCATGACAACCTCCTTAAGAAGCCTAGGAGGTTGAACAAAACCAAGGCAATGAAAAGATCCAAAAAATACTATCACTTTCATAGGTAAAAAGGCCATGACATGGAGAACTATTTCAATCTGCATGATGAAATTGAAAGGCTGATTTGACAAGGACACTTGAAAAAAATTGTTAATGAAAAGGCTAGACAAGAAATGGGCCAAATCAACCAGACTCTTTGTAGAGAAATGTTAGTTAGCCTAGGGAAAGAAGATAAAGGAAAAAAGCTTACCCATAGTCTCTGCCCACCCATTAGAGGAGTAATTGACACCATTATTGGGGGCCTGACTAGAGGGGACTCCAAGTCAGCATGAAAGCAAAATCAAAGGAGGCTAGAATAAACTAAATCCTTACTAGTTGAAATGGTTTTCCAACTCTTAATCGGCATGGAGCTAATCTCTTTCTTTGACACCAATCTCTTACACATCAAAAATTAAGGTGCTGACAACAAACTGGATTGCCCTCTTATTATATTTGTGGAGATATTCAACTTTGAGGTCAAGAAGGTATTGATCGACAACAATAGCTCTGCAAACATAATTTTCTTACCAATGCTGAAGAGAACGAACATGGAAAAAATGAAATTCATGCCTATGTGCACCTCGCTAGTTGGATTTAGGGTATTGGAGATCATCCTCTAAGGATCTATATATTTGTCCACTTTATTTGGAGAAGTACCTCGACGAAGAATGTTCATGGTCAACTACTTGATAATCGATACACCCTTTACTTACAGTACTATTATTGGATGACCAATGCTAAAGGACTTTTGAGCTATAATCTTGACCTCTCACATGAAGGTCAAGTTTTTGATGACCACTGGAATTGGTGAACTACTTTGAAACAAAAAGAAAGCTTGGTGATGTTATATAATCTTGATTGAGTCAAATGAACAGAAGGTTTAACCAAAATTGAAATCCTTGGGGGACGTACCATAACAGAACTAGACGAGAGATGGAAAAAAAGGAAGAGGAAGCTTGAATAGACTAGGGTCGAGCCTATTAAGGGGTTCAAGACCATCAAACTCGAGTCTGGGAAGCTAGATAAGACCACTAGGATCAGGATTGATCTTGGGAGTAGCATGGAGTGCTTGATGGTCATTTTTCTAAGAAAGAATGTTGATGTTTTTCTTTGGAAAGCTGTTGACCTATAGGGAATTGACCCCAGATTCATCATCCACCACCTGAATATAGACCCCTCGTACAAGCCAGTTAAGTAAAAGACTAGGACTTTTAATGTTGAGAGATGCCAAATCATTGAGGAAAAGGTCAACAAGCTTTTAGAAGTAGGATACATTATAGAAATTCAATATCCAAGTTATCTTTGTAATGTAGTCCTTATTCATAAGAATAAGGGCAAGTGGAGAATATGTAATGACTTTATTGATTTGAATAAAACTTGCCCTAAAGTATCCTTACCCGCTGCCTCGCATTGATTTATTAGTTGATTCTACTGCTGGGTGTGATCTTTTAAGCATGAGGAATACATTCCAAAGTTGTTACCAAATTTTTATGGCACCCAAGAATAGGGACAAGACTTTCTTTGTGGCCCCCAATTGTGTATACTATTTTGTAGTCATGCCTTTTAGGTTAAAAAATACAGGTGCGACCAATCAAAGATTTGTCAACTTTATGTTAAAAAATGAGATAATTAGGACCATGGAAGTTTATGTAGATGGCATAATTGTTAAAATAAAAAAAGAACAAAATCACCTATCCAATCTTAGTTATACATTTTCAATATTGAGAATATTTAGCATGAAACCTAACCTTAACAAGTGCAAGATTAGGGTAAGAGAAGGAAAGTTTTTGGGCTATACCATTTGGACAAAGAGGAATCGAAGCAAACCCACAAAAAATCTAAGCAATCCTGGACATCGCATCTCCTCGAACAGTTAGAGATATCCAACATTTAGTTGGAAGGATTACAACTCTTGGTAGGTTCATCACTCATATAGTGGATAAAAGCCTACCTTCTCTCAAAATTCTTAGGAATGCAAGGAAGTTCTAGTGGATGGAGCAATGCGACCAGGCCTTAGTTGAATTGAAACAATACACATAATACCAACGATGCTAGCTAAGCTTGTGGTTGGAGCTATTTTGCATATTTATTTGGTAGTATCGTCGGTTGTGATTAGCTTAGTCTTGGTCTTAACTAGACATGGCACCCACTAACCTGTTTACTACAACAACAAAGCATTGTAGGGCCTAAAACATAATTACTTGATATCAAAACATTCACCTTGGTTGTGGTCATTGTAGTTAAGAAATTGAGACCTTACTTCCAATCTCATTCCATTGTTGTCTTGACCAATCAACCACTGAAACAAGTATTGTGAAAGCCAAATAGGTTGGGAAGATTGATGAAGTAGGCCATTGAGTTAGGGAAATTTAACATCATCTTCCAGCCTTAAACTACTATAAAGGCCCCAAACTTCATCACAGAGAGATTTGACTTGCTTAATGAACTTAATCAAAACTACTTTGTGTGGACTTTATATGTCTACGGCTCGTCTACTTCCTCAAGATGAGGAATAGGTATTTTCTTGCACTTTTCGAAAGCTGAAGCATAGGACTTCATGATTAAACTTGACTACCCTATCATAAATAATGATGTAGAATATAAGACCCTCCTTATAGGCATGAGAATGGCCACCGATAGAGGTGTCGAGCAGTTAGCTGCCATAATTGATTCCTAGCTGGTTGCAGAAAAATTTGAAGGAAACTTCGAATCTAACGAAGTAACGATGAGCAAATATCTTGCTGAGGTCAAAAGCTACAACATTATTTAAAGATTCAACTTCAGCCTAGTCTTTCAATCAGAAAATGAAAGAGCTGATGCCTTATCAAATTTGCTAGCTTGACAAAAGGAACCAGCTACAAAACTATCACATTTTTGGTCACTAAAAAACCTATCAATGGTGGTCTAAACCAGAACTCGATCGGGCAAATTGAAGAGCCAACTTCTTCCTGGTAAGGTAAAATAAAAGCTTACTTAAAAAAGGAAAAGTGCCGAAGGATAAGCGCAAAAGTGCAAACTCAGAGGTCGAGTAGCTAAGTTTGCCCTCAACAAGTATGATCAACTTTGTAGAAGATTAGTTTTTAGACCACCATTGAGGTATTTGACACCAATGTAGGATCAGGAGGTCCAATAAGATGTCCATTCAAGAATCTATGCTAATCACTCTGGAGGATGATCTTTAGTTCACAAGATCATCAGACATGGGTATTTTTGTCCAACTCTACTGAAGGACGTTGTCAACTTTGCCAAAAAATGTCTCTCTTGCTAGGTCCACTCTAACGTAGAGCTATCACTTGTTGTTAGGTGTAATTCATTATTTCAACTCAATCTGAAAAGACAACAAAACAAACATGTTAACATCGACTAGAAAGTTAAAGTAAATAGTTACTAAAAGAGTTAATAAAGGCATCTACCTAGTTAAGTATTAGCTAGCATTAGCTAAGTAGGAGAAAAGCTTGCCAGCACCAAATTCCTCTCCTCAATATATTTAGTCGTCTCTATTTGACCACAGTGTATTACGTTTTGAATAAAGGTATTAGGTCAAGTAGGGTTCTCATTTCCCGATATCTCAACATGTCTTCTGCACTATCCCTTAGGAATGTTAAACTTGACCCCCTCAGTGCCTGAACATACAAATAATATTTTTTCCACTTCTGGCCATGTGATGAAGAAGGAGTAACCAAATATTTTGGCCAAGGGCAAGTTGTGAGGTCATAAAAGCCTGACTCTTGGGGTGCTACCTAACTTTTAGGACATCGAGAGGTGTAAAAGATTAAAAATATTGGCAAATGTGGGAGGCTGGTTGTGAATGTACATTAGGACGACAAAACTGTATAATGTCAAGAAACAGTTGGGAAAAAGTTGAATTATGTACATTTGAAGACTTGTCAGTAGGTCGACTGTATATTAGATAAAAGAAAACCCAAGCCCATAATTTAGGGCCCCATCAAACATTATTATACAACTGGTGGGTAGTTAATGCATCCTATCTGTGGGACCAGGGACAATCAATTTGTATCCTAGGGAAGTGTGATATAATTGCTTAAGCAATGCAAGGTTGCTATTTGTAATTTTGGATATGATTTCACGATAATGGTCGAGAGTAAACAACCAACTAGAGACATTGGAGGCTAACTTAACCCAGCCCTACCCCCAGTGTCACCTCAAGTTTCACTCTAACTATTAGAGAAGGTTGAACTATCACTACAAGAGTTATTGGACTTGCCAATTAAGCCATCTCCTACCATGGTCAAACCTACATCGGACCAAGTAGCCTCATTACCACCCCTTTGACTACAATCTCCACCAAACACACTCAACATGTTTACTAAAAGAATATGGTCAAGGTAAGACAAAATAAAACTTGCTCGATGATTGCGGAAGACTTACATAGTTAGTAAGTTTATAGCAATATTCGATTAGTTGAAAGCACAACAAAATAGGAAGTTTAACCTTATGGGATGCTATAAAAGTGAAAATGAATACTTTCACTATGCCTATTTATAAGCTTCAGTCCACGGGCAAGCCCACTGGTTAATCTAAGTGACTACCAACTTATTATTAAGCATCTACTAGTTACCTTTCCACACTGTCCAACATAATAGTCGCATTAAATGCATTAAAACCTTGGTTGACTTTTAAAACATAAACGTTATTAGCATGTTGAACTCCTCGTCAAGCCTCTCTAGTCTTTGCAGATTAGCTTCTCACCATTTTTGCTTGTTGACCATCTCGATCATGAATTAGAAATGGGAGGGACTTATGATATGGGATGACCTAACGAGCCTAACCCAATAATACTCAACCAAACCAAAGATATAATGTGGAATAGTCCAATTAGCTACCAAGCCTAGCCTATTGGTCATCGACCAAATTATCCACCAAACTTAATCTCACTAAGCCTTTTCGCCAGCACGGGTATCAACACCTTACCTAATTGACTATTATATTGTTGACTAGATCAAGGATGTTAGTTTAGCACTCAACTAGGAAGATTTAAATCCAATAGAGTTCCATCGTGTTGACCAAAGTCTACATAAGCGACTCACATGAAAGTATTTACCTTGACCTAGGAGGTCAAATTGATGTGTCCACCTTGCTGCTTTATTGAATGCTCTGACAGGAGGCATGCCTCTGCATTAATGATGCATGCCACCACCAGTACCAACTTTTCTGCCATGCTAGGGTAGTGCGCACTTCCTGTGTGCCGCCATGTCCTATGGGCCTAGAAGAGGTGCCACCTAGAATAGTACACAAATTAGAGAAGATTTAAAGGTCCTCAACAAAGATAAAGGCCCTTCCTGTATACACAAGGGCATCATGGACATACCAACCCACCAAAAAGGCTATAAATACTCGATTGCCACCCTTCAGCAATGTATGGCCATTATCACTTAAAGCCCTCTCTCGTTGCTCTAGTGGGTGCTTTAGCCAAGAGCCCCTCTGCTAACTTGACGTGTGCCATTGGTTGTAAGACTTGATTTAGTTATATCATCAAATTATATTCTTGACTTGCCATTTGGTCGATCAGATTGAAAAACAACCTAATACACAACAGTTGATACCCTTATTAGTATATATATATTTTCAACCTTTTTTTTACTATTTAAAGTTTTTTGTTCGTTAGGGGCGGGGGTGGAAATTATTATACATATGCATCATTCGTTGAACTTTCCAAGCAAAAAATTACAAAAATAAGGGGAGTTTCAATTATGCCTCCATGTTTTGGCTCTTCTTTTAAGCTTTATATATAGGAAATTGAAGAATTTCACTTTTCTAAATTTTTTTGCACTTATATGAAACGTATGATTAATTTTAGCGTTCATATAAAAGTCTAATCTATGAGCCACTTGACCAATTTTTTAACTCTTTTGAAGGGACAAATTACAAGGTGAAATATTGCATCCAAAATTTTGGCAAAAAATTCTCAATTACTGATTAGTATTGGAGTTCTTCGTGTTACTTCCAACAACTCTAGACACATTGTGCATTATCCGTATACATCTTCATAGTTTCCGAACTTATAAATTCAAAATCCACTTGACTTTTAATTGGTGAATAGTTTGTGCAAACGTACTAGTTGAATCAATATTTTTAGTGTTGTTACATGTGTGTGTATATATATATTGAAATTTGTTGCATTAAAAAAAAGGTCTGATAATCTTGTTGATTTCATATCACAAAACTATAGAAATTATTTCTGAAATCGAAACATATGCATGTATAAATAAAAATAAAATAAAAATGTCTAATTTTTAATCTTAAATATCCAAAATTTATATATCTTAGTGATGTAATAATTACTCCAGTAGATACAAAAATCATAACGTATATTCTTCTAATTCGTTTCTTCCATGTTTGCTTTCTTATTTCTCTTTTTAATAATAAACATATAAAATGTTACAATTTAAATATCAATATTCGAATAATGCATCTGCATGCCATATGTACACAATTATTTTCTTTAAATATCATAAAAAGTATAGATTATATTTGATCATACATATCTTTTTGGATCCTTTAGACAAAGTAAAAATTATTAAATAAATCTATTTTGATGCATTACAATGCCAATACACCATCCTTTCTTAAAGAAATTTTGAACGAAAGACAAATAAACTAAACGTCAATTTGTTGCTTAGGGCCAGTTTGGTTATGTTTTATCTTTATTTTGAGTTGTTTTTACTATTTGGAAATGAATTATCAATAATTTATTATCATTTTTATCAATATCTCAATTTATTTTCATCTCAAAACACATTTTTCGATAACCTATATATCTTCTCTTAATAATTTATATATTTTCTCTCTCTTCTTCATTATTATTATCTCTTTCCATCTGTAATCTACTAAATCTTATATAATAATTACTTTCCGAACATACTATCCAAAATCCAAATACAAATATATTTTCAATTCATCTAGGGGCAGCTTGGCTTTGTTTTCTAGAGGCATTTTCATTTTTTGGTGAAAAAGAATATTGAAAGTTAGTTATCAGTGTAATTTTTGAAAATAAAATGTTATTTGGATTTTTGTTTAAAATGAAATGATTATATAAGGTTGAAAATGAGTTGAGTTGTATTTGAATATTGCAGTATTTTTATATTAAAATTCATGTAAACGTGAGTAGGAGAAAATAAAGCGTGAAAATAGAGAGAGAATGTAATAGTGTGTTTAGAAAAATGTATTGAGAATAAAAATATCTGTAAAAATAGAGGAGAAGTTGATAACTTTTTATTTTTTTTAAAAAAAAAAAAATTTGAAAATAAAACCAGAAGAACACTTACTCTAATTAATTTTTCAAATTTTAAAAATATTAAAAATAAAAACACAACCAAACTAGCTATTAGAATGGCAAAATCTTCCTTGTAATGATTTTTTGGGAAAGAATATATACATACTACACACACATACTTGTCAATAGGGGAGTAAATAAGATGAGACTATTCGCGAACGGTTCAGGCTTGACTCAATGAAAGCTTGTATTTGACTCAATCTTTACAAGTCTGAGTTGAGCTGAGCTTGAGCTCGTCAGTTAAACGAGCCGAGCTGAGTTAAGCTCAATAATATTCAGTTCAAAAAGCTCGCGAGCCTAAATGAGCTTTTTTATTATATATACATACACATTTATATAATTATAATTTAAGCCAATATAATAAAATCTATAAAGATAAGAAAATAATAATAATAATAATAATAATTCAGTTTTTTATTTTTAGAAAAACATAAAGCAAAATTATTTAAAAAATTTATAATTATAGATTTTATTTTGAGTATAAATGAGCTCTAGTTAATTCAAACATATATGAATTTGAGTTCAAGTTTAACGAATCGAGTTTTTTTGCTTTTTATAATGAGTTTTATCAAATCAAGCTCGATAAAATTCGCCGAGCATTCATCTATTTAACGAGCCGAACTTGAACTTGATCAAGTTCGACTCGAATTCGAACTCACAAATTAATAGACGAGCTGAGATTGAATCTACTAAATTCGAGCTCGACTCGACTCATTACACCCCTAATCATTAAGTTCTTGTTCAGAGCAAAGTAAAATGAATTATACACTAGCACATGTCTGCTTCGGCCAGCCGAGTTGATATAGAATAATATTGCCATGCGACTAATTGACTAATGACTTCACATGAATATATCTAAAGAGAAGATTCGGATCTGTCAGTGAAATATGCCCAAAACGGAAGTCAAAATATTGAAGGACTCGGAAAGAAATGTTAAGTCCATTGCTTCTATTAATTTCTTTCTCCGGCCCTCCACAACCACCACTTCTTATTCATCGGCCAACTAGCCGCCAACTAGTAAGCATCACTTTGTATTTGAGAATGGTTAAAGGCTTGTTCTCTTATATTCTGAGTGGTTTCTAGAAAATATATTGAGAGAATAAATTTTTAGAAGAAAGATTGAAAAAATTTACCAATTATCATTTTCTTCTTCTTCTTTTTCAGTTATGGAAAAATAGAGAAAATGATTTAAAAATAAGTTGTTTGTTTTTAAATATTTTGGGAAAGATAAATTTTATGATAGATGTCAAATTAGTTGTTTTTTTGTTGGATTTATTGCATGAAATTGATTTTTTTATTTCTCTTGTATTTTGAGTGGTTTTTGGAAAATATATTGAGAGAATAAATTTTTGGGAGAAAGATTGAAGTACCAATCACCATCATCTTCTTCTTGGTTATGGGAAAAGAAAGAAAATAATTTGAGAATAAGTTGTTTGTTTTTTACTATTTTGAGGGAGATAAAGTTTATGGTAGATGACAAATTAGTTACTTTTTTTGTTGGATTTGTAGCATGAAATTGATTTTTTTTATTTATCTTGTATTTTGAGTGATTTTTGGAAAATATATTGAGACAATAAATTTTTGGGAGAAAGATTGAAAAAAGTACCAATCTTCTTCTTCTTCCTTTTTTTTTTGAAGAAGATTAATTTATTCATTATATCAAAATAAAATATTTTAAATTATTTACTAAATGAAAAATATATTACTTAATTAATACATTAAATATTAAATAGAACTAATTCATTATTTAATTGACAAGTAATGTAATCAATTTAATATGTTATTCAGTACCTAAATTATTTAGTGATAATATAAATAATATTTTATTAAATTTAATTTATTTTTTTGATAATTAATTTAATTGAATTTGTAAGCATAAATTTTAGAATTTTTTATTAGGTAAAATTTTAATATTTTCATATATATATATATATGTGTGTGTGTGTGTGTGTGTGTGTGTGTGTGTGTGTGTGTGTGAGTGAAGTCAGAAAGTGATAAATGAATTAGTGTGTGAAAGGGTAGAGTGACAAAATGAGGGGGTAAGGTGCGGCTTTAGATTGTAGGTTTTTTGGGTATTCAATTTTAGTTTTTGGGAGAAAGATTGGAGAATATGTATACATTTTGGGGTTGTTTTGGGGGGTTGAAATTTTTTTCCCAAAGCGCAAGAGAAGAAGCCCTAAGTCCTACCATTGGAAATTTTGAGAACATTAAAATTTTAATTTCTATTTAAAAATTGTGGAAATTTGAAAATTTAAACAAAATTTCAATATTCAATCAAAATAAATATGGATCTTTTTCTAATTAAGATGGTGTTTGGCACTTATTTAAGAGATTTTATGAGCCTCTATATCTTATAAGATGCTAAATCTTATTTTTAGAATAAGTTATCAAAGTACTTGAATAAAATAAAATTTTAAAACTTAGAAAATGCTACTAATGGTAATTTTATAATTAACATGATTAAAATTATAGGAGGTTGTTAAGATTTTAAAAATAAGTTAAAATTCTTATTTTTTCTAAAGGAGTTTATAAGATCGTATCTTATTTTAGAATCTTATAAAATCCTTTTAAGAAAAATTTACCAAACACTTTTTTAAAATCTTATAAGCTGTTAAATATTTTATAAAATATCTTCAGAAGTTTATAAACTCAATTATCCATACTAACTCATTTGGTGACACATTCCTTAATTTTGAAGATTAAATCCCGATTTGATTTTTGTAATTATATTATATTAAATGATTTAAAATCAAAGTTACAAATTAAGGTTTAAAGGTTAAAAAAAGTAAGGAAAAAAAATTAGAGGTTGGATTAATTAAATAAAAAAGAAAAACAATAATAACCAATTTAGGCCGACTCAAAATGGCTTCTCTAATCCAATAGGCTAAAGCCCACCAAGAATTATTTTTTGACACTTTTCAAAATCAAAAAGTACATCAAAGCAATCATATACAAAACTAAAGCTCTCAATCTAACAAGAGGGGTTCTAGGAGCAGAAACCTAATATTACATTGATTTCTAAATATCATCTAATGTCATATATAGGACACTATTGTGGATTTAGATGAGATATAAAGCTCAAGACTCCAGTGCTCCAATAGCACTCTGAGGTAAGAACACGGAGAACGATAGATTTGACGCATAGTCCTATCTGGCAATTGAGCAAGCATTTGTGCACCAACCACTTGACGTGCCTCCACCATTGAATGGAACACTTGACTAGCAATCTCTACTCTATGAAGAACCAATGCTGTAAATGACTTAAGAAACACCATTTGTGCCGATCGAAAACATCATTCCTACAAGTTGCAACTGAAGTTGTGCACCAATATGCTAATGAACACTTCTTGCAAAAGCAACTCCAACCTTTTTACTAGAGTCCAGAAATATCATCATTCCTAGAGAAGATTGAACATAGGGGGAATGAGAAATAAAGTACTACCCCATCACCACCTCAACAAGTTGATGTGCAATATTTCCTCCAAGATGATCAATCATAGTGATTCAACACCACAACTGGAGTTCTTACTTGGTTCGCAGCCCTTTACTACTCAAGAGGTGTAGGAAGTGAATACTTATATTTGGTTGTTGCTCTTCCAAGAAGCAACTCCTTTTACTAGATATCTTCATAGAGTCACTCCTCCATGACAGGAAGATTGCAAACCTCTTAGAGTTTGATGATACAAGTGACCCTCAAGAATACTTGGATAACGTTTTGGTATAAAAAGAGCTTTAGAATAAAGTGAAGTTGCTTACTGCAAGGTGTTTTATACCATGTTGATAAACGTGCCCTGACTTGGTTCAATTACATGTTGATGGGATTTATCACTGGTTGGGAATAGTTAGCACAACATTTCCTCTACAACTTCTCTATCAACCGCAAGTACCTAAAGAGAGTGGCTTACCCATTTACCATCAAGTAGAAAGATGCAGAAACCTTAAGGGATAGCATCAATCGATTTGTTCAGGTCATGGTACATGAGATTCTGCATATCAGCTAGAAGCTCTTGCCTAGTATCATTTAATAAAAATTGAGCTGCTTAATCATTTTTCATTGACTTCTCTTATTTGCATAAGAAATATTTGATAATGCTTTGATTTTATTGTACGTTTTTTGTTCAAATTTTCCAATAGCCTCAATATTTGATCCTGCCATTTTAGTTGTATTAGTACTCATTTTACCATCTAAATTTCTAAAAATTTTATATATAAGTTGAAGTAAGGAGTAGCCCAAGGATCTAATTATAAAATAATAAAAAAGAAGCTAAATAAAACTTGTCTACTCCACATCTAAGGATCTAATCATGCAATTAAAATGAATTTAATGGCAGAAAATTAACCTTGAATGCTTAATCTAAGGAAGAAGAGGAAGACAACAATGAACTCTTCAAAACTATCAACCTATGCATAGTAGGGAAATACCAACAATTTGTTGGAATAGTGCCTCACAAGCCAATTAGATTGGCTTTGTAAACTATTTTCCTATAAGACAATCTTGATTGAATAATATTCATTATATGGCCATCTTCATCTTATGTTCTTTATTTACTTCACTTGTATTTAGATGAAGTACTTAGATCACACAAGACCATAGGACTTGATCACACACTAGCGGGTGATCATAGAAGAAGTGTTACATAGTCATGATCTTAAATCTTCTAAGTCATAAAATTATGTGAGATAGGGCATCTAAGATCTAGATAGACTTGCACTAATGATGTATAAATCCAAAGGTTAGATGTTGCTTTGTTTCATGAGCAATCCCATATGAGATATGGATGCATATTGGTGGGTGCTTGTTAGAGAAAAAGACATTGAAGACTTACCTGAAGAATCTACTAGATAGCTATAGTGGCAAGTCAGTAGTGGCAAGCTCTACTGCTTACGCTAGTGTATATTATTGGTCCTTTGACCCGAGGATCCATGGTAACTTTATGTTTGGCCCTTGTACTTTGACTCTTCCCTAGTCATTTAGCGGGATGCTTAGGTAGAGATTGGGCATGAGTTGCTAGATATGAAGGTTTGTTAGATCTAAGATGGAATTTGACTTCTTGTCTTTCTGAAAGCTAAGTGCATCTCCTATGTGTTCTATAATGGTCGACTCCCATAAATTCTTGCGTAAGGTGATGTGATAATTTGGGAAGGCTTTTCCAAAGATGAGGTCATGAAGGGAATCAAACATTAAGAATAGAGGTATAGAATCAAGGCTATTAGGGAACGGACTAATATATTACCCTAGGCCTTTTTCGAAAGATAGGAGATGGTAGGACCGTATTTGTATGGTATGTGTAATGCTAGGATGGTTCTTCAGGGCATTTATTTTGGCCAATTGGTTGGGCTCGATGGGTTTGAAGTTGGACATCTACTATGGAGATTCAATACTCTTTAATTAATGAGATTAATTGAATTGAGTTGTTTTGTTTAAAGAAGTTTAAACTAATGTGAATATTTGATATTCCAAAAGTCACAAAGAGTTTTGTACCTATGTCCAATGAATGGTAGAATCTAATGGGTCACACACAAAAAAGCCAATAACATGACCTATTGAAGGAAGGAGAATGCTCTAAAAGTTCAAATATTCATGACTATTTTTGGAGGAGGCAAAATTGTAATAGTTTTGGCTTGATCAATTTAAATGTCAAATCGGTCAACTTAATTTACGAGTTAAATTAAGATTAATTAATTAAGGGTTAATTAATTGATGTCACATGACTATCAATTGGTCAAAATTAATATAAGGGTTTAATTGATTTTGACTAGCTTAAATTGTTATGCGTTTTGACTTAAAAGTTAAGTCAAATAATTACTAATTAAATTAAAGTATTTAATTTAATAAAGTTGGAGAGATAATTTTTTGGGAGAATTATTAAATGAAGAATTCATTTAATAAGAATTAGAATTTAATTGCAAGACATTTCATTAGATGAAATTTGTGCTTCAATGAAATTCACTAATCACAAGTTAGTGGCGACCTAAGCAAGGAACACTTGGCATCACCTCCTTATGGGAGGTGTGTGTTCACTCTCATATACAGATATGGTAGAGTGGCAGGCCATATGTGTGTGAGGTGTGCACATTTTGTGTGTTTTCTCCCAACAATATGGTGCAGTGGGAATCTAAGTTGTTAGCCTTCCATCACTCTCTTCTTCTCCCACCTCCTACCTCAATACTCCCAGCCTTTATCCCCTCATTCTTTGCATATTTTTTAGCCTTTTTGTAGAGAATAATGAAGGTTTGTGTGGCATTAGGATCCAAATATTTTCAAAAAAATTGAATACACTAGCCCACACAACACCACAAGGATCTATACATGCATAAGATTCAGATTTAGAAAAGAAAAAAAATACCTAAGTGAAAGTAGAAAATTCGAAGATGAAGAAAACTCTCTTCAACCATCAAACAGGCTCTTCACCGACGTAGCAGAATCACCACCGATTTTCCCCAAGATGGACTCCTCTATTTTAGCTAAAATTTTTACTGGAATTCCTCAATCCTTTGAAAATTCTTCAATCCAAAATTCAGACTAATCAAAACACCAGAGGTACTCCCAAAAGAAGCAAAAATTAGTTGCTAGAAACTGCTCTAGTTAAGAGCAAAAGCAACCAAAATAGATTACCTCCAATGTAAATGTCCACACACCAAATCTATGGCCAATTCTCTACATAAAGGCTGGAAAATATACAAAGAATGAGGGGAGGAAGGCTGAGAATATTGAGGTGGAATGAGGAGAGAAAAGAAGAGAGTAATGGGAGGCTAACAACTTAGATTCCCACTACACAATATTATTGGGAGAAAATCACACAAAATGTGCACACCTCACATACATTTGGCCAGCCACTCTACCATATCTATATGTAGGAGTGGTCACACACCTCTTGCAAGATAGTGACGCCAAGTGTCCTTTGCTTAGGTGGCTACTAATTTTGTGATTAGTGAATTTAATTAAAGCACAAATTTCATCCAATGAAATATCTTGCAATTAAATTCTAATTCTTATTAAATGAACTCTTCATTTAATAATTCTCCCAAAAATTATCTCTCAAACTTAATTAAATTAAACACTTTAATTTAATTAATAATTGTTTGGCTTAACTCTTAAGTCAAAGAGCTCAACAATTTAAGCTAGTCAAAGTTAACTCAACCCTTAAATTAAATTTGACCAATTGATAGTTATGTGACATCAATGAATTAATCTTAATTTTACTCTTAAATTAATTCGATCAATTTAATAATTAAATTGATCAAGCTAAAATGACTATAATTTTGCCTCATCCAAAAATTGGTCGTGAATTTTCTAACTCTTAGAAAATTCTCTTTCCTTCAATAGACCACGTTATTGGCTTTTGTGTGTGACCCATTAGATTCTACCATTTATTGGACATGGGCTCACAACTCCTTGTGACTTTGGGAATACCAAATATTCACTTTAGTTTAAACTCCTTTAAACTAAGTAACTCGATTCAATTAATCTCATTAATCGAAGAGTACCGAATCTCCATGGTCGATGTTTAACCTCAAGCCTATGGAGCCCAACTAATTGGCCTAAATGAATGCTCTTGAAAAACCATTCTAGCATTATGTGTACCATACAAATATGGTCCTTCCTTCTCTTATCTCCTAAAAGAGGCCTAGGGAAAGATATTTATCGGCTTCATAATAGCCTCGATACTAGGTTTCTATTCTTAATGTTCAATTCCCTTTGTGACCTCATCTTTGGAAGTGCCTTCCCAAATTATCACATCACCTTGCGCAAGAATTTCTTGGAATTGATCATTATAGAACACATAGAAGATGCACTTTCACTTGTCTTTCACAAAGACAAGGAGTTGGATTCCATCTTGGATCTCACAAACCTCCATGCCAAGTAGATCATACCCAGTCTCAACCCAAAAGACTCGCTAGGTGGTCAAGGAAGAGTCAAAGCATGAGAATCGGACACAAGGTTATCATGAACTCTTAGGTTAGAGGACTAATAATATGCACTAGCATGAGTAGGAGAACTAGCCACTACTGACTTGCCACTACAACTTCCTAATGGATTCTCTAGTGGGTCTTCAGTGCCTTATTTTCTACCAAACACTCACTAACATGCACCTATATCGCATACAGTTGCTCATGGAATGGAGCAATTTCCAACCCTTAGATTTATGCATCGTTAGTGCAAGTCTATCTGGATCTTAGATGTCCTATCTCATAAGATCCTATGATATGGAATATTTAAGATCATAACTGTGTGAGACTTATTCCGTAGTTACCAAACTAAGTCCTGCAGTCATAGGTGATTTAAGGGCATCATCTAAATGCTAGTGAAGGGAAACAAAGCATAAGATGAAGATGACCATGTAAAGAATATCATTTAATCAAGATAGTATCATGAGTGAAATAGTTTACAAGGCCAATCTCATTTGCTTATAGGGCACTATTCCATTAATCCCCCACTTGCCCTAAAGCCAATACCCTGTGGCCTTGAGACCTATCTTCATAAGATGTCTTCCAAAGACCTTTGGCTTTTAAAGGTTAATACAGTGGTTCTGCAATATTCTCTTTTGAGGCAATTTTTATCCACTTAGTTATCACATATGCCAATTGATATCATATATCAAATGATAATGCATTTAATGTGTCTAGATCATTGATGAGATCTTGGCTCAAGTCCCAAATTATCTTCTAATGACAATCGTAGGCTCAAACACACTAGGCACTATATCTAACCCTTAAATGAAGTTTTTATCCAAACACTTTTTCTTTGTAGTTTCCTAAACCACAAATTATTTCACCTTAGTGGTTGTTTAGGCCATGGTGTCTAGTTGGAAGTCTTCCAACACACCATGCTACCATTAAGATAAAACATGTATCCAAAAATGGATATTATGTCATCTACATTGGATTGAAAACTAATATCCAAAAACTCCGCGAGTTTCAATTCTCCATTGCTGTATACCAAAAAATAAGTCTTTAGTTCTTCTCAAGTACTTAAGGGTTGCTTTAACAGTCTTCAAGTGACATTCACTAGGATCGGATTGGAACATACTCATAATGCTTAGTGACTGTGCCACATCTGGTCTTGTACATTGAACAGTATACAATATGCTTTTAATAGCAGATGCATAAGGTATGTAAGATATTTTCATTTCTCTTCTTTAGTTTTGGGGGGTGCCATACACTTTGGGAGATGAATGCCATGTACTATGGGAAGCAATCCTCTTTTGGATTTTTTTATACTAAACCTCTTTAGTATTTTGTTCAATATACAACATTTGGGAAAGCCCCAGCATCTTCTCCGATCTATCTCTATAGATATGTATTCCCAATATTCAAGATGCATTTCCCAAGTCCTTCATGGAGAATTGTGTAGATAACTATACTTTAGTACACTTCAACATTTCTACCTCATTCCAAATGAGAAGGATATCATGGACGTAAAGCATAATAAATTATACTATACTTCCACTAGCCTCTTGCACACACATGGTTCATACGTATTTTTGACAAAGCTAAATGATTTGACTTTCTAATCAAAATATATGTTCCGAGTTTTGGATGCCTATTTAAGTCCATAAATAGATCTCTAGAGTCTGTAAACCTTTCGCTAACTCCCCTTGGATGTAAAACCTTGTGGTTGCTATGTATGAATCCGTTCTACAATGTTTCCATTGAGGAAAGCAGTTTTTACATCCGTTTAACATGCCTCATAATAATAATATGTGGCTATGGCAAGTAAAGTCTAAGTGGACTTAGGCATAGTGATCGTTAAAAAGATTTTTTCAAAATTGATACTAAGTCAATGAGTGTAACCTTTTAATACTAGTCGCGCCTTAAAAGTCACCACTTCTTCATTTACTCCAACCTTTTGCCTATAGATCCACTTGCAACCAATCAAGAACTATTCCTTTTGGTGGATCTACCAAAGTCTATATTTTGTTTGAGTACATAGAGTCCATTTTAGATTTCATGGCTTCAAGCTAACGTCCTGAATCTATGTCCAACATAGCTTCCTTATAGGTTTTCAAATCTATATCTGATTGACCCATCTCATGAAGAAATCCAAACTTCATGGATTACTTTTTGTTCCAATCTCATCTTCTCAGAGGTTGTGTACTAAGATCTTTGATATTTATTTATTTCTATCACTTGTGGAATTTATTGATCATCTTGAACTTCACTAAGTTTGATTAAAATGCTTTTTCTGTCTTATAGAATTTTCTTTTGCAAAAAGGTGGCATTCCTTAAAACAAACACATTTTGTTCCAAGGGATCATAAACGAAATAACCCATAGACTCTCTTGGGTATTCCATAAATTTGCATAGGGTAGATCTACTATCCAACTTATCTCTCACTGTCCATCTCACGTAGGTGGGAGATCCACAAACCTTTAAATAGTGGAAAGAGTATGTTTCGCCATGCCATGTCTTATATAGTGTCTTTTGGCACTAACTTTGAAGGCACTACTCTTAGTAACTTCGTTGTTGTTATAAAGGCATATCCTCAAAAGAATATAGACACATCGAAGAACCTTATTATGGAATATACTATGTCTAACAAGGTATGGTGTCTCCTCTCAACTACTCCATTGTGTTGGGGTTTGCTAGGTGAAGATCATTGAGAGAGAATCTCATTCTCTTTTAGATAATCTAAGAATATGGTACTTACGTATTTTTCCTCTTGATCCAATCAAAGGGCTTTAATACTAAGTTCTTTTTGCTTTTCTACTTCATTGTTATACTCTTTGAACTTTTCAAAGAGCTCGGACTTATACCTCATAAGGTACATTTGTTTGAACTAACTATTACCATCGATGAAGGCGATGAAGTAAGAATAGCCTCCTTTCCCACTAACTCTTAATAAACCACATACATCCATATAGATCAAATCCAAAGGATTTTTGGAGCACTCCATTTATCCCACAAATGGAGCCTTGGGTCATTTTTCCTTTCAAACAGGATCACAAGTAGGAAAGTCCTCAATGCCACTAACATTTAGTGCTTTGAGAGCTTCCATCTTGTTCATCCTATTTTTGGAGATATGCCCAAGTTTATAGGCCACATCATGGTATTATCTTGGAAATTTAATTTGTTACTTAGTTGAAAGTGCATTAGTAATGGTTAAGAATTCAATATGTACAATCCTTTGTTAAGTGTACCATGAGCAATTAAAGAACCCGTTCTTTATGCCTTCAATCTCTCATTTGATATAGAATGATCAAATCCTTCGCTATTCAAAATGGGAATTGAAATAATGTTCTCAACCATATGTGGTACGTTATAACAAAGGTCTAATACTAGTATGGAGTTCTCTAAGTCTAACTTATTGTATGCCTTCGGCTTTGAACACAACTCTTGCTCCTTAGCCAAGGCAGTGTATCATATCTATATCACTTGGTTCTATTATTCTTTTTGTTCTTTATAACAACTTACAATGAAAAGAACTACATACGATATCATATATCCATGAGAAAGAATTTAACCTAAAATGCACTTCAATAAAATACATGCCTTTCTCAAAGGTAGCAAGGTAACCTTTGCAATAGCTTTCAATGGCTTATCTTGCCCAAGTAGAAACAAATAATATCGACTACTTCATTTGTAATCTTCTTGACTCATCCAAATGCCTTTAATGGTTGTTTTCCCTTAGAGGAAAAACTTTTCTTGCTTTTACCTCCCTTTTTAGCACCCCTTAGGCCCATAGTCTTGGAGGAGGAAACAAGTGTCATAAGTTTGCCCTTGTCATGGTAGTCTCCTTCTAGATTAATACTTTGATCAATGAAACTCGTCAAGGAAGTGAGGATCAAATCCTCATGAGGATCATTGTCCATCACTACATCCAAGTAGAAAAAACTTTTCCAAGCCTAATCATCTTTAGATCGTAGTTATGACACATGACTTCACATCCACCCTAGCTTGAAAAGTCTCTTTTGACAACATGAACTTCTTATACCTTGTTTAGTTTGCAACTTTTTGTAGACTTTAACCAAGGTACAATTCATGTGTCCTTGAGGCTTGTAATGTTTGTAGATGCCATCAAGAGACTCAAGGATAGGACGATTCTAAGCCTAATTTGTGAACTTTTTATGTTTCTCTAGATCTACATTAATCCCAAAGGGATTAAGAGTACCATGATATAGGACCTATATCCACTTCTAGGAATTTAGTACAGTTTTTGAGGTTAAGTGAATCATGGAAGTTTGACCCGATTAGTTTATTGGTTTCCAAAATAACGTTGAGTGGAATTATAACTATTCTTGAGATTTCACAAATCCTCAATGGCGAAAAAAAGAATACAAGCATGTGATTGAATTTGATATTAAAAATATGCTCATGGTCTTTCAAGCATGTTTTCCTTCCACTATTTTACTAAATTCTTCACCCCAAGAAGAATTTGGGAAATCAAATTTTCTAGTGAGAATTAAGACCCCAATGACTTGCCAATGGACCCCTATGATCGAGTGCCATCTAAGAGCAATTGAAGGATAAGAAACTTTTGCTAATTGCATCTCATACAACTCTTGAAGTATTTTGCCTCACTTTTCATATAGACCCACATAACTGTGTGCCATCTATATTACCAAGCGTTAAGTCCAACCCATCAATCAATCTTTGATTCAAGACAGCCTTCTGACATCCCCCATGACCAAGTGCTAATGTGTGAGGGTTCTTAAGTCAAAGGTGCATCTCATGCTAAGTGTATACTCACAGCTTTCCTCCTAAGTGTGACCCTCGTGATCGAGTGTCATCACACAAAATCAGTAGCATCGTCATGGCATCCACTATTGGTGGAAGGCTTGAATTAATTAAAACTCTTTTAATTTTTATCCATTTAGACTTAATATTTGAAAATATTTAGACCTTCTAAGTGGAGGGTTTTTGCTTGCAAATATCTCATCATTTTTATCTTCTTATTTAGGTTCTCTATATCCTAATTATGCATCTCATACATTAATAAGGTATGGAAAGCATAAATAAGTAAATAGCCTAGCATGCTTCTAGGGTGGGATGACCATGAGCCTAACCAAGTGATGCGCTTAGAGCCATAGGTGTATCACTCAGTTGATTTTAGGTGGGTTGATTAAACTAAGCTATTACATGAGTGTATCCCATACATTCAAAGGCCTTCAAGCCTCTTGAATCCTCTTTGCTCCTTGTAATATTTACAAGAGAAGGAAAACCTCACTCCTAGTGATTCTACTCTTATAACTTTTACAATATAAAACAAGAGGCATGCAAGCCCTATTTAATACAACCCATTTCAACAACTTGAAATAAATAAAATCAATATTAAAAGGCTCATGATCATCCCCTTTTATTCATCATCTATTAAACATTTAAATGAACAATACATAAACAAAGAATTGACATTCAATTCCAGTAATTAAGTGGTAATTATATAAACAAATAATCGGTCATGCAAAAACAAGCATTACACTTATGCATCATATTTTTGCCACAATTGGAGTTCTACTTTAACAAGTTTAAAAGCAATCAAAAAGTGTCCAATAGAATTTTGAGGCTTTGCACAACATTTGTACAAATAATATGTGTGTTTCAAAACAAGTTTGGTCACTAAAGGAATCAAAGAAAAAGCTCATAACCTAACCAAAACCCAACTAGGGGCTGTTGGCCAGAGGCATACTCACTGCTGGGCAATAGTTCTCGGCCACTGTCCTACTGTAGGTTGCCAAGAGCTGGCAGCACCCCTATTTTGGGGTTTATGGTCAAGTCATGCTGTTTTTAGCTCAACTTTTGATCAGTTCTTCACAAAAACAAATCATCCAAGCCAAGTAAATTCCAAATCCATGCATGAATATGGCTTCGATACCACTTGAAGGTTTGTGTGGTACTAGGATCCAAATATTTTCAAAACAACTGAATAAACTAGCCCACACAACACCAAAAGGATCTATACATGTGTAGGATTTAAATTTAGAATAGAAAAATACCTGGGTTAAAGCAAAAAATTCGAAGAGTAAGAAAACTCTCTTTAACTGTTAAACAGGCTCTTCACCGGCACAGTAGAATCACCACTGATTTTTCCCAAGATGGACTCCTCCGTTTTGGCTGAATATTTTTTTGGAACTCCTAAACCCTTTGAAGATTATTCATTCTAAATTTTAGGCTAATCAGAACACCAGAGGTACTCCCAAAAGAAGCAAAATTTGGCTGCCAAAAACTACTCTAGTCAAGAGCAAAAACAACCAAAATAGATTACCTCTAATGTAAAAGTCCACACACCAAATCTATAGCCCATTATCTATAGAAAGGATAGAAAACGTGCAGAGAATTAGGGGAGGAAGGTTGGGAATATTGAGGTGAAAGGAGGAGGGAAAATGAGAGAGTGATGGGAGGCTAACAACTTAAATTCCTACTACACAATATTATTGGGAGAAAATCACACAAAATGTGCACACCTCACATACATCTGGCCAGCCACTATACCATATCCATATGTAGGATTGGTCACACACCTCCCACAAGGAGGTGATACCAAGTGTCCCTTACTTAGATGGCCACTAACTTTGTGATTAGTGAATTTAATTGAAGCACAAATTCATCTAATGAAATGTCTTGCAATTAAATTCTAATTCTTATTAAATGAACTCTTCATTTAATAATTCTCCCAAAAATTATCTCTCCAACTTAATTAAATTAAATACTTTAATTTAATTAATAATTGTTCAATTTAACTCTTAAGTCAAAGAGCTTAACAATTTAAGCTAGTCAAAGTTAACTCAACTCTTAAATTAATTTTGACCAATTAATAGACATGTGACATCAATTAATTAATCTTAATTTAATCCTTAAATTAATTTAACCAATTTAGCAATTAATTGATCAAGCCAAAATGACTACAATTTTGCCTCCTTCAAAAACCAATCATGAATTTTCTAACTTTTCGAACATTCTCCTTCTTCAATAGACCATGTCGTTGGCTTTTATGTGTGACTCATTAAGTTTAACCATTAATTGGACATAGGCTCACAACTCCTTGTGACTTTTGGAATACCAAATATTCATTTTAGTTTAAACTCCTTTAAATTAAGCAACCCAATTCAATTAATTTCATTAATTGAAGAGTATCCAATTTTCATGGTCGATGTCCAACCTTAAGCCCATGGAGCCCAACTAATTGGTTGAAATGAATGCTCTTGAAGAACCATTCTAGCATATGCAGTCCTTCCATCTCTTATCTCCTAAAAGAGGCATAGGGCAAGATATTTGTCAACTCCCTATTAGCTTCTATACTATGTTTCTATTTTTAATGTTCAATTTCCTTTGTGACCTTATCTTTGGAAATGCCTTCCCAAATTATCACGTCACCTTGCGCAAGAATTTTTTGGAATCTATTATTATAGAACACATAGGAGATGCACTCGCTCTTTACAAAGACGAAGAGTCCAATTTTATCTTAGATCTCATAAACCTCAACACTAAGTAGCTTATACCAAATCTCAACCCAAAAGACCTAATAGGTGGTCAAGGAAGAGTTAAAGCACGAGGACTGGATGCAAGATTACCATGGACCCATAATTTTAGTGCCTTATTCTCTAACAAGCATCCACTAACATACACTCATATCTCATATAGTTGCTCATGGAATGGAGTAATCTCCAATCCTTAGATTTATGCATTGTTAGTGCAAGTTTATTCGATTCTTAGATGCCCTGTGTCATAAGATCCTATGACTTTAAAGATTTAAGATCATGACCATGTGAGACTTATTCCATGATCACCAAACCAAGTCCCAAAGTCATAGGTAATCTAAGGGCTTCATCTAAATGCTAGTGAAGGGAAACAAAACATAAATGAAGATGACCATATAAAGAATATCATTCAATCAAGATTGTTCCATGAGTGATATAATTTACAAGGCCAATCTCATTGGCTTGCAAGGAACTATTCAAACAAATAGGCCATAGATTTGGTGTGTGGATTTTTACATTAGAGGTAATCTATTTTGGTTGCTTTTGCGCTTGACTAGAACAATTTTTGGCAGCCAATTTTTGCTTCTTTTGGGAGTACCTTTAGCTTTTTGATCGGCCTGAAATTTGGACTAAATATTCTTCATAGGGTTTAGGACTTCTAGTAAAATGTTTAGCCAAAACAGAGGAGTACATCTAAGGAAACATTAGTGGTGATTCTACTGCGTCGCTGAAGAGCCTATTTGACTGTTGAAGAGAGTTTTCTTGCTTTTCAAATTTTCTACTTTCATCCAGGTATTTTCCTCTTCTAAATTTGAATCTTATGTATATCTAGATCTATGTTGTGTTGTGTGGGCTAGTTTATTCAATTTTTTTTGAAATTATTTAGATCCTAGAGCCACATATACCTTCAAAATTAACCAAGAAAAACAACTCCAAATAGGTTGAAAATTTACAAAGATCTACTCAATGCCATTTAGAATCTTTAGTTAAAATTTTAGCTAAATCCAAGCACAGCAAGGCCTCCAAATCAGCCTCTAAAGTTATTGCACTGTAGTGGATCTTCAAGAGCAAAGCTCCCTAAATGTGAAGCCTCTAATGTTATGATCCACACACCTAAGGAGAGCTCCAATATACCTCCAATTAGCTAGAGAATTAGAGGAAGAAAAAGAGAGGGATGAGAGGCTAAAAATGTGGAGAGAATGGTGAGGATTGTGTGAAACTTCAACACATGAGTGGATCACACTTTTTGGAGGGAAAAATGGAATCTAGTAGCTTGCTTGCTAACAATTACCATGTGGTTGGCCTCATTCTCTCTATTTATAGAGTGGGAGGTGTGATGCAAGTTGGCATCACACCCTCCATGAGGTGGTTTGCCAACTTGGTGATCCACTTGCATTTGGAATTAATTTGACTCCACATTTTATCTCATGAAATGTCTTTCAAATTAATCCCAAATGAACCTCAAATGAGCTTTTTCATTTGAATTTTACCTCCAAAATTAATAATCTTCACGTGAATTAAATTAAATCAACTCTTTAATTTTAATTAATTAACTTGACTTTAACTCTTTTTTGAGTCATCTAACTTAACTCATTAAGCTAAAAAGTGTCAACTTAACTTTTTCAGTTGACTAACTAATAGTCATATGGCACCAATTGACTTAACTCCTTAATTTAATTGGCCTAATTTAACTCCTTAAAATCTTTTGATCAATTTAACAATTAAATTAATCAAGCCAAAATGACTAATAAATTAGCTAATCGATTTCTCCACAAAAATTGGTCAAGGTTAATTTTCTAACTCCTTATAAAATTCTTCCCATCAAATAGAACTTCCTTTAAGCTTTTATGTGAGACCTATTAGCTTCTCTCATTTATTGGACATGGGCTTACAAATCTTGTGATATTTTGAATATTAAAAAATATTGCATTAGTTTAAACTCCTTTAAACTAATAACTCTTTCAATTAATCTCTATTAATTGAAGAGTACCCAATCTCCATTATTGATGTCTAGCTTGAAGCCCATGGAGTCCAACTAATTGGTCAAAATAAATATGCTCTTGGTGAACCATTCTAGTCAATGCTTACCATGTAAATACGATCCTTCCATCTCTTATGTCCTAAAAGAGGTCTAAAGCAAGATATTTGCTAGCTACCTAATAGCTTCGATAATTATGTTTCTATTCCTAATGTTTGATTTCTCTTTATGACCCCATCCTTATAAAACTTCTTTTCCAAATTGTCATACTACCTTGGCAAAGAATTTCCTAGAATCGATCATTATAAAATACATAGGGGATGCATTCACACTTTACAATGATGAGGAGTTGGATCCTATCTTGGATATCACAAATATTCATGTCACGTAGCTCATATCCAATCTCAACCCAAAAGATCTACTAAGTGGTCAAGATAGAGTCAAGTTATAAGGACCCAAACACAAGATTACCATGGATCCTTAGGTCAAAGGACTAATTATATGCACTAGCGTAAGATGAAGAACTTGCCCCTTTTGACTTGCTACTTTGGAACTTGTTCTTGCCCCTTTTGACCCAAACACAAGATTACCATGGAGCCTTCAGTGAACTTGTTCTCTAACAAGTACCCATTAGCATGTACCCATGTCTAACATGGATTGCTCATGAAATAGAGTAATATCTAACTCGTTGGATTTATGCATCGTTAGTGCAAATCTATCCGAATCTTAGATTTCCTATCTCATAAGATTCTATAACTTGGAATATTTTAAGATCACGATTGTAAGATTTATTTCTTGATCACCACCTAGTAAGTGACCAAGTCCCGTAGTCTTGTGTGATCTAGGGGCTTCAATTAAATAATAGTGAAGTAAAATAAACATAAGATGAAGATGGCTATTTTAATATGAATATCATTCAATCAAAATTGTATTACAAGTGAAATAGTTTGTATGCCAATTTAATTGGCTGCGGGGTACTATTCCAACATACGTTATTGTATATTATTTACTTGAACAATGTAGACATACACCAAATTTTATGTTCATAAGTATCTTTGAAAGAGTTGCTACACAACATCATTATATACGAATCAATCAAAACACATCTTCGCTTCTTTGCAAACAAGAGCTCATATAATGATTCACTAGGTTCTTGCTAGTTTACATTTCTTTGATAAAGTGTCTTGGTCCATCCCTAATAAAAACATTACAAAATAATTTGAAATTATCAATTAAAAGATCATTAAGTTTAACATAAGAAGGAAAAATAATAATAAATTATTATTACTCCAATTATCTTGAGATAAAAATAAATTAACAATCTTCTGTTGTTTGTCAGGGATACTACTGCACCCTCTATAACTTGTTTTCCTCAAAATTTACTGAGGGGATTTTTGCCACCTTCAACACTAATATCATCATAGACAACAATTATGATATGGGGGAATAACCAACCCCTCCTTGATGTCGATCTCCAAAACCGTCCACTAATAAACCCAAAGGGAACGACTCTTAGGTTGACCTCCACAACCTTATGATTTCAACTTTTGTTGGGGCGGCTGCATTTAATATTAGGTAGTCACCAATACCTTCCCTATCCACTTCTAGTAGTAAAAGACGACATGTTCCTAAAATAAAACTAAAAGTTGATAGGTGATAGAAGATAGCTTACAATGCTAGCGGTGGTGTGGGCCCTTTGCAAGTCCCAAGGAAATAGTTTACAGTACCCCTCCAAAAAAGGGAATCCAATCAAGAAAGGGGTAAGTAATGGTAAATTTTCATAGGGAAGCCTTACAAAAACCCAAAAATTTCTCTTGAGAAAGTTACATACTTCATTTTTTTTATGTTTGGCCTCAACTAAATTTGTTATCATCTTTCTCTCCAATCACTAACTTAAGCATTAGAGGGTTTTAGTTGAGGACACCTCAGAAAGCTTAATGGGGGACTTTTGTTGTTGCTGGCTTGACCCCGCACCTCTAGTTATGTTGAAGTTTGACTTTGTGATCATATAGATTCATCATTTTCCACCTTCCACTCCAAGTAATAAAAAATCTTCCTTATCATGTTGGTGTCGTTTGTAGCAACAAAAATTATGACTTGCTTGAAATAGCCTAGTAGATGAAACAACGAAAAAATGAAACCCTTCGACCTAGAACATGGGCTTTGCCTATCATACCATTACCATAATCTTGGGGGCATTTACATGAAAGTGACTTTAAAACCTCTAGAAAGTAATGCGCATGAAAGCTAGCCTAATAATAAGACTATTATAGAAAATACAACCACAAGGTAGCAACTAGCTTAGCCTCGATATTTTCACCTTGGATGAATTTTAGGACATGACATTTCCTACTAAGGTAGCATTCCACCACCTTTTAGTTAACCTTACTCACATAGCTAATCATATTGTAAAAAGGATTTTAATAGATACAACTAGCTCCATCAACATCATTACCAAAGCTACTCTCCAATTAATAGCCTTTAGGGAACTATAATTCTCTAATATTCACATTACTGATGAATGTGGAGGTATAAGCCTCTTTCCAATTGATCGTACAATACTCTCGACCTCTATAGACAAAGAGCAATTGAGGAAAATAAGGATGACATAATATGTGGTCATTGACACGATATTGCCATATAATGTTGTCTTTGGCGCTCTCTAACAATGGCTTTCAGATCATCATTTCCATGTTTCAATAGCAAATTAAGTTCAAGACCCCGTATGGTGAATGATAGATCTTTTGTGATAAGAAAGAATCATTGCACTATTACACACTTTCTTGAGTAAACCAAACAACTACAACCTATGCCATTTTGGCTAAAATATTGCCAGACATATCTCTACTTGATGTGCCAAACAACTATAAAAAGAGGGGATCTAGAGATAGTCACCTTTAGTTGGTAAAGGATTATAAATATATAAAGCTAGAATGCAAAAACCTAGACAAAGTTCACTAAGATTGGTACTTAACTCCTATTAGCCATTGAGGATCAACTAATACAATTTTCTGTGTAGCAACTCTTTGCATATAGCTTCCAATGTCCAAGGTATTGACCCTAATGCCATCATTCATAGGCTTAACATCAATATGTCCTTCAAGTCTGTCAAGTAGAAAAAAGAATTTTTTTCTTCAACGTGAGAAATAGACTAATATAAGAGGAGGTCAAAAAGCTATTAGATATAGGATATATAGTGAAAATACAATTCACAAAGTGGTTACTTATGTGACATGGTACTAGTTTCCAAGCAAGAGGGCATATGGCACATGTGTAACGACTTTATTGACCTCAATAAAGCCTGCCTAAAGAACCCATATCCATTTTCATAATTAGACTTCCTAGTCAAATCAATAGCGAGTTGGGCCCTACTAGTATGATGGATGCATTTTAGGATTACTATTAGATATTTATTGTGCTAGAAGACAGGGACAAATTTTTTTTCATCATACACAACGAAGTCTACTATTCCTTCTTAATGCCATTCAGCTTCACAAACACAAGAGCCATATATCAAAGCCTAGTCAATCAAATATTTAGCATAGAGATAAGCTATTCCATAGAGGTGTACATCGACAATATAATAGTTAAAAGTATTGAGAAGTCTAGTCATGTGATAGACCTCTAAAACACATTCGCTATCCTTGGAAAGTATGACATGAAGTTAAACCCATCTAAATGAAAGTTTAGTGTTTGGGGTGGCAGGTTCTTTGATTACATGGTAAGATAAAGCAAGATCAAAGCAAGTCCATGGATGGTCCAGGCATTGCAAGACATTTCTTCCCTTAAAATCGTGCGAGAAGCATAGAGCCTGGTCAGCGAATTGTCACCCTTAGTCATTTCATCTCTAGAGTAGCTGAAAAAAGTTCATCTTCTTATAGATGTTGTGCAATATGAAATTTTTTGAATAGATAGTAGAGTGCAATAACGGCCTTGATAAACCTCAAAGATTACCTTTCCACCTCATTACTATTAGCTAAACTTAGGTTTGATGAATCCTTATTCTTATGTTTAGCTATTATAGTTAATGCTATTAACTTTATTTTGGCTTTGATAGATGGTAATATTTATCAATTTGTATACTATGTTGTAAGTTTTGTAGAAAGCTGAAAGCAATTATCTAGAAATTGAGAAACTTGCACTTCTCATAGTTATTACAGTGAGAAAGCTCCACCCTTATTTCCAAATGTACCCTATCATAGTCTTGACCAACAGGCCATTGAAGCAAGGTCTTATAAAGCTAAATACCTTTAGCAACTTATTAAATGGTCAATAGAACTTGGTGAGTTTGACATAAGCTTCCAGCCCAAAATAGCTATAAAAACATAAGTCCTTACTGTCTTATTGGTTGAGCGAATTGGACTCCTTGATGAGAAAGACCACTTCATAACTTGGACTATATCAGTAGATGGCTATTTTACCAACTCTGGCGGCTAAGGGGAATAGGGATGAGATTTCCCTTTGATCCCCTAAATAGTGTCAAGTTTGATTTCACCTTAAAGTGGAACTTCTCATTAATGAATAGAGAGGCTAAAGACGAGGCCCTAATAGTAGGAATGAAAATGGCTACTGGTAATGGAATCAACTCATTAACCATAATAGTAATTCATAATTAGTTGTTATGTAATTTGACAGATCTTATGAAGCTAAAGAGGGTACTACTATGGTTAAATATTTGGCCAAGGTCCGGGCTCAAAACTCTCCCTCTAAGCCAGATACCACATTTAGAATACAAAAGGGCTAATTCCCTATCCAATTTTGCAAGGATAAGTAAAGAAACTAGAGATTGTACAATAACATTTTTGGTGCCCAACCATGTAAGATTGCTTATACACATTATATCCAAAGTACAATGTTTATTCTTTCACTAAAATGCTATGAGCCAATTTGGGAAGACAAAATTATAGATTACCTCTAAGATGTTATACTACCAATAGATAAAATAATGGCTAGGAGATTAGGACTCTAAGCATTACAATACTCTTTTTCAGAAGATGGCATTCTTTGGAAATCATTTCCTAGACCATCACTCAGATGCCTCATACTATTTAAAGTGTCGACCATACTTGAAAAGATGCATGCTAGCAATTTTGGTACTCGTTCTAGTGGCCAATCTCTTGCACACAAAATCATTAGATAAGGGTATTTTTGGTTGACACTAGTAGCAAATGCAGCATCATTTGCCAAAAGATCGAAAGCATGCCATTTCCATTCTAACAACCCAACTAACTTGCAGTAGCCATGACCAACATACTTATCTTTTGGCCTACGATCAGTGAGGTAAAAATATTTTCAAACAATTTCTAATAGCCCTTAGATAGAGGATATTTATTATTATAGCAGTTTAGTATTTTACCTAATAATTCAAAACTTTTAGAATAGTGCCTTGCAGCCAATTAGAATAGCATGGAAACTATTTTAGTTATGAAATAATCTTGATTGAATGATATTCATTATTAATGGTCATATTCTCCTTATGCATGTATTACTTCACTAGCGTTTAGCTAAAGCCCTTAGATCACACATGACTATGCAACTTGGTCACGCATTGGGTGGTGATCATGAAACAAGTATTACACAATCACGATCTTAAAAATTTTGAGTCATAGAATCTTATGAGGCAAGGTATTTGAGATTCGGATAGACTTGAACTAATGATGTATAAATCCAAGAGTTGGATATTGCTTCATTTCATGTGCAAACCATGTGAGACATGGGTGCTTGTTAGAGAACAAGTTCATTGAAGACCTATATAGAGAATCTACTAGATAGTCGTAGTGGCAAGTTCTCCAGCTTATGGTAGTATATATAATTAATTTTTTGACAGGAGGATCCATGGTAATCATATGTTGAAGTCCTCATACTTTGACTCTTCCTTGATCACTTTGCAAGTTTTTTGGGTTAAGCTTGGGTATAAGCTGCTTAGATTTGGAGGTTTGTGAGATCTAAGATGGGATCCAACTCCTCGTCCTTGTGAAGGGCAAGTACATCTCCAATGTATTCTATAATGATTGATTCCATGAAATCTTTGTGCAAGGTAGCATGATAATTTGGAAAAGGAGTTTTCCAAAGATAAGGTCATAAAGAGGAATCGAATATTAGAAATAGAAACATAGTTATTTAGGCTATTAGAGAGCCAATAATTATCTTATTGTAGGCCTCTTTTAGGAGATATGAGATGGAAGGGCTGTATTTGCATGGCAAGCATAGAGCAAGAATGGTTCTCTAAAAGCATATTCATTTTGGCTAATTAGTTGGACTCCATGGGCTTGAGGTTGGATATCGACCATGGAGATTAGGTATTCTTCAATTAATGAAGATTAATTGTAAGAGTTGTTAGTTTAAAAGAGTTTAAACTAATGTGAATATTTTGATATTCTAAAATTGCAAGAGTTGTGAGCTCATGTCCAACGAATGGTAGAACCTACTGGGTCATACACAAAAGCCAATTGAAAATCTTACTTGACAAAAGAAATTTTATATGAATTTAAATAATTCCTCTTGACCAATTATAAAGAGGGAAATGGCTGACTAATTTTTGGTCATTTTGGCTTGATCAATTTAAGTGTTAAATTGATTTAAATAAATTAAGAAATTAAATTAGACCAATTAATTTAAGAAAATTTAATTGGTGCCACATGACTATCAATTGGTTAAGTTAATTTAAGAATTTAAGTTGACACCTTCTAGCTTAAGCAGTTAAGTTAATTAACTTAAAGAGTTAACGCAAGTTCAATTAATTAAATTAAGAAGTTAATTTAATTCATATGAAGAATATTTTGGAGAGAAATTCAAAATGAAAGAGTTTATTTGGAGTGCATTAAAATTTATTTGGATAACACTTTATGAGATGAAATGAAGATTCCAAATGATATTCAAATGCAAATTAAATTCACATGTCAAATGTAAGATTGTCTTGCTTAGGTGGCACCAACCTCATGGGAGGTGTGATGCCAACTTGCATCACATCTCCACCTCTATAAATAGAGAAGTGGGCGGCCAATGTGAAGCATGTGATACTAGGTTCCATTTTTTCCTCCAATTTTGTTTGATTCTCTTATGTGTTGAGGCATCACATTTTCTTCACCTCTCCCTCATAAATTTAGCCTTCATCATTTCTTATCTCTCCTTGATTTTCTAGTTGATCTAGGAGAGAATTGGATTTTCCATTGGTGTGTGGATCATCACATTAGAGGCAAGACACTTGGATTGCTTGGTTGTTGGAGATTTATTGCAGTCTAGTCAGTTTGGAGGTATTTTTGGAGTGACTTCTAATTTCTTTTTTTGGCTAAAATTTTTACTGGTGATTTTTCTAGTTGTTTAGGAGTTTGTGTCCAACTATCTGCAAATTCCAAGGTGATTTGACAAAGTAATTGTTGCTGAGTTACTGCTTTGCTGTTGGAAGATAGTTTTTAGGTGTTAAAGTGTTTTTTCTCCTTTCCTTGAATTTTGAGCATGTAAGGTAATCCTTCATCCAAATTTGAATTTAAACCATGACTAGATCCTTGGTTTCGAGTGTAGCCTAGTTAAGTTAGCTATTTTGTGCTTTATTTATTGGATCCTAGTGCTACACTTGATTTTAAGTGGTATCGGGACCTAATTTTATGCTTTAATTTGGATTTTTGAATGATTGATTCATATGATGGATTGATCTAGATCTCCAACTTGATCCAATTTATGGATTGGAGTGTTTGGATGATGATGCTTATGGCTCCTTTGTTGATTAATTGAAATTATACTAATATGTGTTTCAAATGTTAATTCATATGCTACTATGTTTTGATTAATAGTAGCTAATGTTAAATGTTGATTTAGCATTGGATGATGTTATATGTTGATACATCATGTTAAATTTGTCCTTAAGGTGTTTTGGTAATTTTTGGATCCAATTTGATGGGAGATTATTAGAGATTTTAGTAGAATGGTGATTTTCACTTAAACTTAATTTTTGAAGCATGTTTGAGCACTTGAAATTCCATTTTTAAAAGGTGTTTTAAATTTGAAATTTCATCTATAGTGTATGATTTGATGTTTAGGAAGTGTCCAAAATTTTTTGGTGCACAAAAAATGAGCTAAAAACAACATGACATGGTGTTGACTATGAAATAGGGCATTTTGTTAGCCTTCGTTGGGCGTTGGCCGAGTAGAAGGAGCAACTGGCATGCACTTGCAGCACAGCGGTGCACCCAAGATGGGTATGCAGTGGTCGATTTTGGTTTGCACGAGTTTTGATGTGATTTTTGTATTTTTTTGTGATCAAAAGTGTATTAAATCATACTAGATAGATGGACAAGTGTTGTGCAAGTTCTGAAAATTATATTTGATATTTTTGATTGTTTTTAAAATTTTGTTAAAGTTAATCTTCAATTAGGTGCAAAAATGAGATGCATAATTGTTATGCTTATTTTTGCTAGGTTAATTAATTGTTTATGACATAAGCATTTAATTGTTGGAATTGAAAGTCAATTCATGATTCATTTATTGTTCATTTAATTGCTGAATGGATGATGAATGAATGGGAATGATCATGAGCCATTAATATTGATTTTATTTTTTTCAAGTTGTTGAAATGGGCTGTATTAAATTGGAGCTTGTGTGCCTCTTAATTTTTATCTTGCAAATGTTATGAGAGTATAATCACTAGGTGTGATGATTTCTTTCTCATGTAACTGTTATAAGGAGCAAAGAAGACCATTAGAGGCATGAAGACCCATGCATGTATGGGGATATACTCTTGTAATAGCTAGATTTAATCAACCTATTTAAAATCAACTAAGTAGTACACCTATAGCTCCAAGTGTACCACTTAGTTAAGGCTCATGGTCATCCCACCCTAAGAGCATGTTAGGCGTATTTACTTATTTTTGTTTTTTATATCCTATTGATGTATGAAATGCATGTTTAGGATATAAAAAACCTAAATAAAAGGATAAAATTGATAAGATCTTTCCAAGCAAGAAAACCATCTACTTAGAAAGTCTTAAGTGTTTTCAAATATTAAGTCAAAATGGACACAAATTAAAAGGAGTTCTAATCAATTCATGATTTCTATCAATATTATGTGACATGATGGTGCTACTATCTTTTGTGTGATTGCACTTGAGGTGAAGGTCATAGTTAAGGTTGAAAGCTGTGATGACATACTTAACTTATAATGCACATTTAATTTGATGCTTCCCATACATTAGCAATGAGGCGTGGAATGACATGGAGTTGTCTTGAATTAAAGTTTAATTGGTAGGTCCAACTTAACATCTAGTAATGTAGATAGCACAGGAGATGTGGGTCTACATTAAAAGATAGGCAAAACATATTAAGAGTTGTATAGAGATGCAATTAGCAAAAGTTGCTTACCTTTCAATTATTTATGGATGGCACACAAGGCGTGGGTCCATTTACAAGTCTTTGGGACCCTAATTCTCACTAGAAAATGATATTTTCCAAATTATTCTATGGGGTGAAGAATTTAAATAAATAGTGGGAGAAAAACATGCCTAAAAGACCATGAATATGTTTTTAATATCAAAATTCAATCACATGCTTATACTCTCTTTTTCACCTTTGTAGATTTTTGAAATCTCAAGTCAAATAGCTAAGAATCCACTCAATGTTATTTTGGAAATCAATAAACTAACTAAGACAAATTTCCAAGATTGGTTGAGAAACCACAAGATTATTCTAGATTCTTGAAAGAAGACTGTTGTGATTGATTAAAGTTTGTCGGACACCATTGGCGATGATGCACCTAGTTAGGCATGTGAATTATTTACAAAGTTTGTGGCTGATGATCTAAAAATAAAATGCCTCATGATAGCTTTTATATCTAAGGAGCTTCAAAAGTCTCAAGAGCACATAAAATATGCTCATGAGATTTACTTACACCTACAAGAGTTATATGGTGTTCAAACTAGACACGAAAGGTTCACATTATCTAAAGAACTCTTTAGAACTGGAATGAATGAGGGCTCAAGCGTTCATGACCACGAGCTAAAGATAAATGGTCTCATCGAGAAGTTTGGTAAGTTAGATATTGTCATGGACAACGGGCTCTATGTGGATTTGATCCTTCAATTAATTCCTAGCTCATTTGACCAATTTGTTATGAACTTTAACATGATAAAGTAAGAAATAATGATTAATGAATTGGTCAACACGTTGGTGACCACTGATGTGATTATGAAGTAACATAAGCCTCTTATGTTTGCTTCATCTTCCAAGTCTAAGGACCCTAGAAAGGGAGGTAAAAGGAAGAACAATTCCTCCTCTAAGGGAAAGCAACTCTTGAAAAGTTCAGGGGGAATCAAGAAGAAAAAATAGGTTAAAATTGAGGGTACTTGTTTTTCCTATGGTGAAAAAGGACATTGAAAACGGAATTGCAAAGCTTACCTTAGCACCCTTGAAAAGGGTATGTACTTTATTGAAGTGTATTTGACAACAAATTCTTTCTCTTAGGTATTTGATACTGTACGTGGTTGTCACTTTCTAATTTCATTATAGGAGATGAAAAAAAGGAGTCTCAATGAAGAAGATATGATCCTTTGCCTTGGAAATGGTGTAAAAGTTATGGACATGGTTAAAGGTGTAGTCAAGTTAGACTAATGGAATCCTTATATTGTACTTGATCCTTGTTATTATGTACCTATGTACAACTTTTTAAGAAACATTATTTCTACTTGCATTTTGGATAATGAAAGATATGATTTTTCTATATCTAACAGGATGTTGAAAGCATTAAAAAATGGTTCTTTAATTGCATAAGGTACATTAAACAATGGATTGTACTTTTTAGATTCTCAACCTTCATTGATACACATTCAATCAAGTAAAAGAAAATTAGATAACCAAGAAGATTGCATTTTATTGCATACAATACTTGGATATATTTCTAAAGATAGGATAAACAATTAAGAAGCTCCTAAAGCACTGAACGTTAGTAGCATTGAGAACCTTTCCTCTTGCGAGTCTTGCTTAAAGCGAAAAAATGACCAAGGCTCTTTTTATGGGATAATTGGTGTGGACCACAAGTTCTTTAGATTCTATCCATACAGATGTTTGTGGCCCACTAAGAGTTAGTGCAAGAGGAGGCTATTCTTATGTCATTACCTTCATCGATGTTCATATTTAGTACAAAAATGAGTATCTTATGAAGTACAAGAGCGAAGTCTTTGAAATGTTCAAAAAGCATATGAATGAAGTAGAAACGCAAAAGGGACTTAATATTAAAGCTCTTCAATTGGATCAAGAAAGATAATCCTTCAGTATCAAATTCTTGGATTATCTAAAGAGGAATGAGATTCTCTCAATGGACTCCACTTGGCATGCCTTAACATAATGGAGTAGCTGAGAGGAGAAATGGTACCTTATTGGATATGGTATGTTCCATGATGAGGTTTTTTGAAGTGCTTATATCCTTTTGGGGATATGCCTTAGAAACGGCAATGAAGTTATTAAATATAGTACCTTCACAGTTAGTACTAAAGACACCACATGAGATGTGACATCACAAAGCACCCTCTTACACCTTTCTAAGAGATTGAAGGTCTCCTACTTACGTCCAATGGTTAGGAGATAGGTTGGATGGTAGATCCATCTTATGCAAACTTAGAGGATACCCAAGAGAGTCATTGTGTTATTACTTTTATGATCCCTCGAAATAAAAGGTGTTTGTTTTGACGAATGCCCACTTTTTGAAATAGGAATTTTTATTAGATAAAATGGCATTATTGTTGAACTTGATGAAATTCAAGATGATAATCAAATCCCTCAATCAGTGAAAACAAGTGAGCAATAAGAGTTGGACACACAACCTCTAAAAAGGTCAATCCAAATCAAGAAGCAACTAGAAAGGTTCGGATTCTTTCATGAGATGGGCTAATTGGGTAGTGATTTAAGGACCTATGAAAAAGCTATGTTGGACATAGATTTTGGGCACATTAGCTTGACACCATGAAATTTGAAGTAGACTCCATGTGCTCCAACAAAGTATGGACTTTGATAGATTCACCAAAGGGTATAGTACTTGTTGGTTGCAAATGGATCTATAAGCAAAAGCTAGGAATCGATGGAGAGGTTATGACCTTTAAGTCACAGCTAATAGCAAAGGGTTACACTCAAAGATCCTATATCAATTTTGAGGAAACCTTTTCACCGATCGCTATGCCTAAGTCTATTAAGATTCCACTTGCCATAGCCATATATTATGACTATGAGATACGACCAATGGATGTGAAAACTACTTTTCTCAATGGAAAACGTTGAAGAAGAAATCTATACAGAACAACCACAAGATTTTACATCCAAAGGGAGTGAGCAAAAAGTTTACAAACTCCAAAGATCTATTTATGAGCTCAAATAGGCATCTCAAAGTTGGAACATCCATTTGGTGATTTATCCCCTTGTGAACAAAAAAAGGGGTATAAAACCTACTTATGTTATTTTCTTGAATTGTCCCACCACCTTGAGGCTGTAAATGACATCCACACGTGCTGTTGTGTAAGTAGGGATGGATTTTTTCTAACTTTATCAATTGAAATTATATTTTTATCCATCTATCATATTTTCTCATTTTTTTTTAGTTTTCTTCTCTTTTTCCCATTTCATTCCTTTAATTTCCATCACCTTCTTCCCTCATTCTTCTTTATTTACTTCTTTCAAACCCTAAAATTTGTAGAATGTCCTCATCCAATTCAAGAGTGTAGATTAAAAGTAAAGAAGCATAGAAAGAAGTTAGCCTTGACTTGAGATATGGGAAAACTCTAGAATGTGATGCAATATAACAGCTAAAATTCAAGTAGTGGAGCCTGAGATAAAGCTTTCAAAGAGGAAGTTGAATTACTCATGTTCGAAGCACCAATGCAACTTCTTTTGTTGGTGTAATCCATAGCAAACTATGTGGGCAACAACTGGCCTTCCAATAAACTCACCGGTAACAGTGGACAGAAGTGTAGTAATGGAGGAAAGCAATGTTCCAAACATGGATGAAGTTGTGCCAAGGGTGTCTACACACATTGAGTCTAAGATGCCTGAAAATTATGTTCATTTTTCTTAAGTTGTATGCGGTATTTTGTTAACGATTTTAATTTTCAACATCTTCATGAAGTAGTTTATTTATTTTCAATGTATTTCTAGGAAGTTTAATGTACTTTCAATGTAATACTATGTTTTTCTTGTTAATGTTGAACTTTGAATTTCTTCATTTCAGTAAGATTTTCTTGATTTGGTTGTACCTACAATGGTTGTTGAAAAAAATCAGCAACACAGGGGGGGCATATTCCCTGTTTTATAAAATAAAAAGGGTGGGGGGGGGGTGTTAAACACTTCTTTTTAATAGCATAAGGGGGTTAAAAAATTCTTTCTAAAAACAGAAAATGGTGAAAGACTCACATTTTTGTAGAAAAGAGAGAAAACAGATCCACTGCACAAAGTTACAAAAATCTAAATCTATCATCCATTATTATCAAATAGCCAAAAGTAATCCTAAAAGCAATGCAAAACCAATATAAAACCAATCCAAAGGCAACTAACCATTCATCAATCCAAAACTAAGCAAAAACCAATGCAAAAGCTAATCTAAAACCAAGCAAAAACCAATCCAAAAAATGCAAAGAAACTAAACAACTATGAAATATAACTATAATAACATTTACACTATCATTAACATAAGTTGTCATAAGCAAACTTCATACACAAGGAGTTCTCTTGCGTAAATGCTCCAAAAACATACAACAGATTGAGGAATAGAGGCAGGAGAAAGCTGGACATTAGTTGCAGAAGCTTGATTGGTAGAAGGGGCACTTGAACCTAAAGTATTCATCTCTGTTGAAGAGTGCCACTACAAAGAAAATTAGAATATAAACAAGGAAGGAAAGAAATTAAAATAGTAATTGAATATGTATATAATGACATACCTTATATAGTTTAGAATTTGGATGCACTAGATTGTTGTAAGTAATTTTGTTATGGCCTGTTTGGAAGTATCTCTTGTAGGTATGAGTTAAGCCTTTTCTCATTGAAGTGCTCCCTTGTACCTCATTAGGTCCTCTTATCCTCAACCTTTTAGGTCTTCCTATTTTCTTTTTCAAAGTTGGGGGCAGCAATGGCTCAAAATGGGTCTTGAGTAATGCTTTTGGCTAGGAACACCATGGATCATGAATTGATAAACTTGTTTAAACAACTCGACACTGTAATAAGCATTCACATGATCCTCAACTTATCTCGCTTCTCAGAAATGGCAACATAAGCATGACAACATGGGTATCCATTTAATTGGAACATATCACATGTGCAAGTGTCATTAGCTAAGTCAACAACATACTTATCAGTGAAGTTGTCCACTTCAAATTCATCTCTTCCACACCACTTTGTCCACCAATGCTTAGCTAGTTTGTGCTCTTTGTTGATCTTTGTCAAGATGTTAGGGCAAATTGAGCTAGCTTATTTTTCAATACCCTCCCTTTTGCACTGGATTCTAGTTATAAATCTAGTTGTAATCTATTTAAACATAGTGATTGCTTACCTCTAGTCTCAAGGATGTAATTATTAAAAGACTCACACAAATTATTCACCAAAACATCATACTTATTGTATATTTGAAAATGATACCTATACCAGTGCTGGGGAGGGATTTTTCTCAACCACTCAATAGCAATTTCTATCTATTGATCTAGTGTTGTTGTCAGCTTTCTCAATTTCCTTCATAAAGTCTTCAAAATCTGTCTTGTTGGTTGTAGAGGCAGCTTTCTAAAATAGTTGTTTAAGTTCTTCTCCCTTGAACTTTTTCCTAAAATTTTCATACATGTGTCTAATGCAAAACTTGTGCTCACTGTTAGGGATCAAGTATTTTAAGGCCTTAATGAGATCATTCTACCTATCAAATATAAACATCCATTTGGACTCTTCAAGACCTCTAATATAATCCAATAATTCTTCAACAAACCAAGTCCATGTCTCTCTATTCTCTGCAAGAACCAATGCCATGGCAATAGGCCACATATTATTATTACCATCTCTGCCAATAGTTACCAAAAGTTGTCCCTCAAAAGCAGTCTTCAAAAAGCAACCATCAAGGCTTATTATAGGCCTACAACTAGCTAAAAAATGATTTTTGATAGCATCAAGACTGAAATACATTCTCTCAAACACATGGGGGGTCATTTCCATTGACCTTTCTAAGGATAAGTTTGCTACCAGGATTCTTTTACCTCACAGCCTCACAATAATCCCACAACCTTCCATATTGTTCACTTGAATCCCCAGTTTTCTATTAATAACAACTTGCAATCTCTCTATTGAAATATGTGGATTTCTCTAATTATGTTCTCCAATCTCGTAGCTAAGTAGCTATACTGAGTAAGTTTGTTTTCATACACTCTTGTGTACACATGCTCCCCTTTAATAGTTTTTACTTGAAAAACTTTGTCCCCCATTATTGGTGAAGCATGAATCCTCTATGTGCATTGTTCATAAGCACACCTTGCAGTTATTCTGGAATTCTCATTTTTCATAAACTCCAACTGAAATCCTTTCCTTACACAGTAGTGTCAAGCACCTCTCTAAAGACTTGAGCACATGGAAATTTGGTATCTACATTCATTTGGAAGTTCTTCTTATCCTTTCTTTTTTTATAAGAACAATACTTAGGTGCATCATTATCTGAACTAGATAAGCTAATCAATTCATCTTCATCTCCAGCTTCATTGTACCAATCACTTTTAGCCACATTCTGAGTTTCTGCAACTTTTTTGTTACTAGTCCTATCATCATCTGCATCTGCATCTCTCAAAATCCTTTTCAATTTATCAATTAAGTTCCTTTTGCTGTGACTTCTCTCAGTTAAAATGTTATCATCATTAGATCTTTCAACATTTTCCAATACACAGTTGGGTATGTCTGAATAATCACTCTTATCAGACTCATTACTTGCTTCATTAGGTTGTATGTAATCATCATCAGTTGATGCATTAGCATCCTTAGCTGAATCTACTTGCCCAATATCACTCATTGACCTTTTTCCTTTATCCTGGTTGGTATCCTTATTAGCTGTTGGTTAACTATGCTGTACATTGTTATCTTGCTACAAGATGTCAAGGTCTATTTCTAGCCCTTCTGAACCTAGGTCAACTAATGATGGTGCACTCTCCTATGTTGATGGATTCTTTTCTTGTTGAATTGCTGTTGGTTCTTTCTCAATTGTCTCCTCACATGGCAGATCAGAAGTTATTTAATTTTTTTTCTAGATGACTGCCTTTAATGCTCAAGTGTTGCCCCAACTTCTTCATTTACTGCCCCAAAAGCTTGCTCATGTACTACTTTAGTAGCTTGCTCAATTGCAGTCTTGTATGGATAATGTACTTGTAAATGCTTAGTTATTAAGGAACACCAAAGCATAGGGTGGTAAATCACTTATACAAAAAATATAAGTAGGGTAAAACACAAAAATAAAAATTATAAGGGGGTAAAACGATATTTTTTGAAAACACATGTGGTTAAAAGGTACCTTAGGTGCATGATCAAATAAAGCCTTAGCAGCCACCCCAATTTCTTTATTTATTGAGCCAGAACTTCACTGACATTCTTGTCCAATGGCTGCCTCTTCATGTGCATGATCTATACACTCATCCTTAATTGCATGCCTCAATTGTTGGTTCTTATGCTATGAGATCAACTGCTAGCTCTTGAGGTACATCATCATGTTTTCCTATAGTCTCATTTCCTTGCTCATTCCCTACCTGCTCATCTAATGCTATATGATCATCTGAGTGCACTTCTGCTGCCTTTTGTGCTAGATGATCATGTGCTTGCTCTACCTTAGAAGCTACCTTAAGATCCTCATTTGATGCCTCAACTATCGGCTCTTACGGTGCATCATCATGTTTATCCCCAGTCTTATGTGCTTGCTTATTCCCTACGTGCTCATCTACTGGCTCATATGCAAAGTCTTCTATTGGGACATATGGAACTATCATGCCCTCATTGGGTGCCACAAGTCCTAAGGTGTCTATCGCAATCATTGGAGGAGGCATAATCTCTACATAGATCACAACAGGAATGTTTACCCTTCGTAATATGCAACTAGCTCTGCAATTTCCATCGTTGCATTCAAACTAACATTCCTCAATCCTATGTTTAGTGGTAAACTATGCACACAGTAGTAAAACATGTAGCTACAATTTTGGTCCCCTATGATGCTTGTAAGCATACCATAAAATTCTTCCATCCTTAAGAAATCCAAGTCAACTCTGCTAAATATATGTTTCTCACCTCCCTTGTATTCAACATTGGACTCCATGTATACAAACTACCCGCCACCCACATGTGGACACCATGCAACATTGTATCTATATTTACAGAAAACAAATTAGCATTAATTAATACAATAATTCACCTAATGAATTCAACATAAAATTCACCAACAACTACATAAGCAAACCCATCGGCTACTAATTCATTAAAAAAAATCAACAATATTTCATCTCATATCTGGGCCCCAAGTACTGGGTAGCACTTATTTTCCTCTCATAAGGGACCACCAACCTCTCATCAACAATATTAATGTCAGACATACTAAAGGCAAGATAGGCACTAAGATCTATAATCAAAACTTCAAAACATAAAATAACTAGTGCCTACAAGCATCCTAGGGATCTAATCATACCTTGGATTCAGATTTAGATAGAAGATTACCTTGATAAGCAAATTCTAGAAGAAATAAGTGAACATTTCACCGATTCTAGAATCTGCTTGCTTGTGGCACAATGAATGAATTGCAACGATCGCCCTACCAAACCACCTCCAAAAATTCTAAAAAACAAATTACTGGAGATAGCCAACACCTTGAGTAATCTCTAGTAAAAAATTCAAATTGATTAGCCATTTGGATTGTCCTATAGAAAATTGTAAAGTTGGACTTCGCGCAGAGAGCTCTCTAGAAATAGAGCAAGGCACACATCTTACCTCTATTGAAATTGTCCACACACTAATGAGACTTCCTAGATCTCTAGTCTTTTAGTTAGAATAAGACTAGAGATCTAGTGATGATGGAGGCCAAATTTGGGGTAGAAAGATGAAGATAGAACCTTGGCCTTCAACACATGAAATGCTAGCTTGCAAATATTTTGGAGGGGAAATGAAGAATCTAATTGTTCACACCATTTGTCATATGTACGACCTCCTCTCTCTATATCTATATGTAGAGGCCGAAAATGTATGATGTCAAGTTGGCATCACACAATGCATGAGGGGGTCAAATTAGCTTAACTCCTTAAGTTAAATTCGTTAACTTAACTCTTTAAGTTATCTTAACCAATTGATGGTCATGTTGGCGCCAAAACATTAACTTTGTAATTATTGGCCTAATTTAAATCTTAAATTAGTTGATTAATTTAACACTTAAATTAATCAAGCCAAAATTGACCCTCAAAATTGGCCCCAAAAATTAGTCCACTGGGAGAAACCATTTTCTACCATTTTCTAACACTTTAGAAAATTCTCTTCTTTAATTAGGAAGCTAATTGGATTTTGTGTGTGATCCAATAGGTTCTACCATTCATTGGACATAGGCTCATAGCTCCTTGTGACTTTTGAATATCTTATATTCATTCTAATTTAAAACTCCTTTTAAACTAGTTAACTCAATTTAATTAATGTTATTAATTGAAGAGTACCTAATTTCCATGGTCAATGTCTAATCTCAAGCCCATAAAGCCCAACTAATTGGCCAAAATGAATATTCTAGAGAACCATCATTGCTCTACGCATGCCATGCAATTATAGTCCATCTCCTATCTCCTAAAAGAGGCCGATGGCAAGATATTTGTCAGCTCTTTAATAACCTCGATATTATATCTCTATTCTAAATGTTTGATCCCTATTGTATGACCTTACCTTTGAAAAACTTCTTTTCCAAATTTCTGCACCACCTTGCGCCAGGTTTTCTTGGAGTTGATCATTATAGAACACATAGAAGATGTACTCTCCTTTCACAACAGCGAGTCAGACTCCATCTTGGATCTCATAAACCTCCATGGCAAGTTGCTCATACCCAATCTCAACCTGAAAAACTCGCTAAGTGGTTAAGAATGAGATAAAGCATGAGGGCCAGACACAAGATTACCATGAATCCTCAGGTCAAAGGACTAATAATATGCCTTAGCATAAACAGAAGAACTAGCTACCATGACTTGCCACTTCGGCTATCTAGTGGATTTTTTGGTGGGTTTTCAGTGCCTTATTTTCTAACAAGCACCTACTAACATGCGCCAATATCTCATATTGTTGCTCATGGAAAGGAGCAATCTCAAACTTTTAGATTTATGTATCGTTAGTGCAAGCCTATCTAGATCTTAGACGCCCCATCTCATAAGATCCTATGACTTGGAAGATTTAAAATCACGACCGTGTGAGACTTATTCCATGGGTGTTCTAAGGGCTTCATCCAAATGTGAGTGAAGTGAAACAAAGCATAAGATGAAGATGGCCATATGAAGAATATCATTCAATCAAGATTGTACCACAGGTGAAATAGTTTACAAGGCCAATCTCATTGGCTTGCAAGGTACTATTCTAACACATACACCCCCACCTACACCCAACATGGATGACAAAAGCAAACAAAGTGAATATTTTTTCAAACCTGAGAAGAATCTCACAGACAATTCAACCATATATTCAGTTCTCATTTCAAATAATAGTAAATTAATATTAAGTTAACACATTATCCACAGTTTTATGTGTTCTAAACACATACCTTATCAACTTTTGCGCTTAAAGCTTCTTTGACTACTACCATTTTCCTATCAAAAAACATCGACCACCTCAGTCTCTCTCCTATCCAAACGCCTTGCAAATTCCTCCTTCAGTGACTGGGAATTACTCTCTCACTTCTATTTAAGTTATGTTTTGAAGATTGCAAAAAAAATAAAAAAGTTGAATAAGGAGAAGAACTAGGTTTTCAATTGTAGAAGGCCTAATTATTTTCAAATTTTAGAATTCAGATTGGGAAATTAGAGATTGTTAACTATAGAGAGGGATGAATCGTATTTATCTGAGGGCACTTTTGTTTGAACACATCAAAATTGAACTGAAGTATATGAGAGAAGGCGGTGATCCAATTCTGAAAACATAATAGGGTGATTCAGCATTTTTTGTTTTCACAAGGGGATAAAACTATTTTTACTCTACATTTTGGTAAGATAGCCAAATCATTTGGCTTTGTCAAAAATTTGTATGAACTTTATGTGTATGAAAAGGCTAGTAGGACTAGTGTACAATTTATTGTGCTTTATATCAATGGCATTCTTCTCATTTAGAATGAGAGAACAATGTTAGAGTGTACTAAAGCATGGTTATCTACTCAATTCTCTATGAAGGATTTAGGAGAAGCATCCTACGAATTAGGAATACGTATTTACAGAGATAGATCAAGAAGGATACTAGGGCTCTCTCAAACGCCATACATTGACAAAATAAATACTAAAGCGGTTTTGTATGAAAGAATCCAAGAAGGGACACCTCCCTATGGACAATATCTTTGTATTTCCAACTCTATAGCCTCTAAGATTGACGACAAGAGATAGAGGATGCCCCACATACTTTAAGCACCTACTATAGAGAGCATAATGTACGTTGTTTAATGTATAAGGTCAAATGTTGAACACACTCGAAGTGTTACAAGCTACTTTTAATTTGACCTTGGTGAATTTCATTGGATGGCTGTCAAAGTAATCCTCAAATACTTGAGAAAGACTAAAGCTGTGTCCTTCTATATTTTCCCAAAATGTTTTCCAACTCACCTAAAAATGTCAAAATGGAGGCACATTCTGCTATCTTTTCTCTAAAAAAACTCAAATTTTATACCAAAAAAACCCTTCCCAATTTACTCAAAAAGCCCTACACTCTAAAAATCATACCTACCTCCTTATTTTCTCACTCTATTTTTCACATCACTCATTCATATATACATACATGCATACATACATATATAAAATATTAAAATTTTACAAGTTAAAAAAATCTAAAACTTATGTTTACAAATTTAATTAAAATAATTGTAAAAATAATAAATTAAATTTAATTAAATATTATTTATATTATTACTAAATAATTTATTTATTGAATAACATATAAAATTAATTAAATTTACTTATTTATTAAATATCATATTAGTTGTCAAAATAATAAATTAAATTTAATTAAATATTATTTATATTATTACTAAATAATTTATTTATTGAATAACATATAAAATTAATTAAATTTACTTATTAATTAAATATCATATTAGTTTTATTTAATATTTAATGTACTAATTAAATATTATATTTATTCATTTAATAAATAAATTAAGATGCTTTAATTTGATATAATAAATAAATTAATCTTCTTAAAAAAATATTCTTCATTAAATATTATTCTTCACATATATTTAAAATTATAATAAAAATTTTGATTATAGGGTGATACTTATGTAATAATCTATTAAGTTTAATAAATCTTCTTCTATTAAAAATACTTGTTTGGAAGAAATGAGTCTTCCTGAAAATATTGATCTTCTTAATAAATGGACCATTCCTAAAGTGGATCCAAAGGTTATTTATCAATTAGGAACTTTTGAAAAAATTGGTTTAAAATAAATTATTAAAACCACTGAAGAGTCTATTCCCCTTAATAAAGAAGTTATATCTTTACAGTTGTTACATAGATATGATATTGATAAGTATAAATTTGATTATCGCTTCCTTCATATTTGTCTAATTCAAGTTGCTTTTAAGCCATTTACTCTTGATAATTTACCTGATAGTTTTGTTGCTATTTTGTGTGATGCTCGTAATTTAAATTGAAAGCATTCATTAATGGGTATTATACAGTCTAGCTTGGCACATGGCCCAGTTTATTTTGATGTTTATCTAAATTTACAGTTGTCTCTTTCTGATGTTAATATTTTGCATGTTGTTACTTTAAATGTTAAGTTGCATGGATATAATTATATACCTAATACCGAGACTATTTGTATTTGTTATAGGATCTATTATAAACTGCTTTATACTCTGAATCCTATGTGTAAAATGATTAATAAAAGTAATAACGTGACTATTTTAATTGAAACTAATTTTTGTAAATCTCATATTACAATCCGTAGACCTATTAAATGGGATGAGGTTAAATTTCCTAATAATTGGATAATTGAAAAAACTATTCCGGTTCAACCTGTAATAAAAACAAAGGTTAGTTAAATAATTCAGACTCCTGATGGGGATGTTTCGATTCAATTTAAATATAATAATAATAATTTATTAGATCCTCTAGATCTATTAAGTCTTCTTTCTCTTTTCTTGATCCATTGGATTATACTGTTGAAAGTCCAAATTTTTCTAGGGCTTCTACTTCCCAATTAAAAGAACATATTTTTAATACTAGGAAAGATGATAACCTTGAAACTAGGTTTGATGGATTAAAAATTAATTCTTCTAATATTGTCCATGGTTTTAATTTGCAAGATAATAATAGTGATGATACTATTGAGCCAACAGATTTTGATATGGATTTTTCTGTTAGAAATGCTTGAATTTGATTAAAAAGGTTTTTAATGATTAGTACGAAATATAACTTCAGTCTTGGAACTAGTGATAGGAAGTTAATAAAAAATTGAATTTAATAAAGATCGTTGGAAAATGTTTCGTGAATGGTTTTTTAATAACTTTACTAAAGAACAACGAATAAATTTTGAAAATGAATTTTATAAATTTGTGACAAAAAAGGATCAATTAATTCCTTTTGCTCCTTGGTTTAGGGTTACTTATATTGAACCATATCTTTCAGTCTTAGAATGTACTAATATTGTTGAGAGTGGCCACAAATAAAAATCGATTTTCCCCCCTCAAGGGACTTTTTATGTGGAAGGAAATAAAACTCTTTATTTCTCTGCATTTAATAATTTTGTGGTTAGTGATCATATGCCTGCTACTTCTAGGGAAATTAATCTCTTGATTAAATAGCAAAATTATGCTAATTTGTATTTAAATGTTCTTAGTGAAAGTTTGGTTTCTTTAGATCAAAGACTTTATACTATTATGAATAATAGTCATAGAACTAATAAATTATTAGGCGACTTAGAGGAAAGAATTAATAAAATTGTCATTTCCTTTTCTTCTCCTGATTTGCTTGATTCTATTGCTATGCCGAGCATCCAACCTCATCCTGAAATTGATAATTTTAGGTTAAGAGATATGTCTGAATTTGAAAGGTTAATAACACAAAAATTTATTGAGTTTAGAATTTCTACTTTTGATAATATTGATGAAAAGTCTTATCAACATGCTATTAATGAAGAAGTTAATAAACTCCAAAAATATGCCGATCGTTCGACTATGAGTACTTACTATTATCCTCATCCTTCCTCTCAAGATGTTTTGTATGAGAAAAAGGATTTAATTCTTAATAATTCCTACTCCGGTAAAAATATTTATGAGTGGAATTTGGATGGTTTTACTGAAGGACATATTTATAATTTGGTTCATCAAATGTTGATGTATTCTACAATTTGTAAAAATAATGGTAATAGTGAAAAAACTGTTGCTAAAATGATAATTGATGGCTTTACTGGACAACTTAAAGGTTCGTAGGATAATTATTTAACCCAGACTAATAAAGAAGAAATTCTTAATACTATTAAACAAGAAGGTACTAGTAATACTGTTGAAAATACTGTTTATACTCTAATTGTTATAATAATAGAACATTTTACTGGTAGGTGGACTAATAATTCTGAACATATTAGAACTTTGCTTAATGGTTTAAAGTGTTAGAGTCTCACCTCATTTAGGTGGTATAAAGGTATTTTCTTGTCTAGATTTTTAGAATTCCTAGAATCTAATAGTTCTCATTGGAAGTCAAAATTTATTGACGATTTTCCTTCGTTATTTGCTGAAAGAGTAAGGAAAGCACTTAGGCAGAATAATGCCAATATTGACTATGATAAATTTACTTATGGTAAGTTAATAGGAACTTGTATCCAAGAGGGTTTAAATTTATGTAATGAGATAAAGTTAAATCAACAAATTAAGCGTAATAATATTACTAAGCGTAAACAATTGGGTCAATTTTGTGGACAATTTGGTGTGGACATTCCTAAGCCTATTGATAATAATAAAAACAAAAGTAAAAAAGACATTTTTTATAAAAAGAAAAAATATGGGAAAAAATCTCATAAAAAAGAGAGAGAAAAAGAAAGAGAAAATAGGAAAACTAATAAAAAACTTTATAAAATATTTAAAAAATATGGAGCTTGTTATAAGTGTGGTAAGGTTGGTCATTACGCTGAAAAGTGTAAAATGAGGTTTAAGATTAATAATCTTGACATTGATGATAATATTAAAGATGTGCTTTATAAACTTATGTTGATTCTTCTAATAGTGAAGATAGCATTTCTGTTTCTTCCCCTCCTTCTAATATTGATTCTTTAAATGAATGTTTTAATAGTTTGGATTCTGAATGCGAACCTTGTAAAAAAGGTGAATCCTATGTTAATTCTGATAATGACAGTAATAAATCTGATAGTGAGGATTTATATAAGCTTATGTCACAATTTAATGATTTAAATGTTATTAATAATGATAGTACTATTGAATTTTTAAAATTAATAAAAGATCCAATTTTAGGATCTAAGATAATCGATCAAATTGAAAATACTCCTTTTTCTTCTTCTTCTAAATTTGAAGAATTTATTTTTAAGAATAATAAAGATAATGAACCTTATTCTATGGCCGAAGTTTATAAAATGTTAGAGAATAGGAATAAAATTAGTAATCCAACTTCTGTTAATGATTTAAAACAAGAAGTTAATAATTTAAAAAATTAAATAATTGAAATTAAAAGAAATAATGTATTTCTTGAAGATAGACTTAGAAAATTAGAAATTTCTCAAGGTAAACAGGTTATACCTAGATTCGATAATGTATTTGATCATTTCCCTGGTCTAACTGACAATCTCTAGAATGATGATTTCCTTTCTAAATTAGAAATGGTTACTTCACAGAAATGGCTTGTAAAAATTAATATTTTAATTGATAATAAATTTTTAAAATAATTAATTACTTTAGTTCATAATGGTGTTGACGTTAATTGTATTCAAGAAGGTCTTATACCTACTAGGTATTTTGAGAAAACTTCTCATGTTCTTCGATATGCCAATGGTGAGAAACTTGACATTAATTATAAATTGTCAAAAGCTTTTGTTTGTAAAGATAAAACTTGTATTCCTTTAAGCTTCCTATTAGTTAAAAATATTTCTAATCAAATTATTCTTGGTACACCATTCTTAAAGAAAATATTCCCGTTAAAAATGGTTGATCAAAAAGGCTTTATAGGAACTTTTAAAGATAAAGATTTATATTTCCAGTTTATATGTGAACTATTTTCGAGAATTCTAAATAGGATCAAAGATATAATAAAAGCTAAGACTAATCATATTAATTTTTTAAAACATGAAATTGTTAGTCTTAATATTGATGAACAATTGGCTAATCATAAACTTAAAGAGAAAATTTCTTTTCTTGAAAATCAATTCTCGTTGTCTGTATGTAATGAACACCCTAATGCTTTTTGGAATAGAAAAGGGCATATTTTTTTGTCTTTCTTATGAAGATAATTTTAATGGGAATATCCCAACTAAGGCTAGACCTTGTCAGATGAATTTTGAGTATCTAGCTTACTGTAAGAAGGAAATTGAGTCCTTACTGCATAAAGGTCTAATTAGGCCTACCAAGTCTCCTTGGTCTTGCACTGCCTTTTATGTTAATAAACATAATGAACAAGAACGTGGTGCCCCTAGATTAGTTATAAATTATAAACCTTTAAATAAAGTTTTAAAATGGATTAAATATCTTATCCCTAATAAAAATGATTTGCTTGATAGGCTGTTTGATGCTAATATTTTTTCAAAATTTGATTTAAAATCTGGCTACTGACAAATTCAAATAATGGAAACGGATAGATTTAAAACTGCTTTTAATATTCCTTTTGGATAGTATGAGTGGAATGTTATGCCATTTAGGTTAAAAAATGCTCCTTCTGAATTTCAAAAAATCATGAATGATGTTTTCAATCCTTATAGTAATTTTATTATTGTTTATATCGATGATATCCTTGATTTTTCTAATACGTTAGAAAATCATTTTAAACATCTTAATATTTTTAAACAAGTTATTATTAATAATGGTTTTGTTATTTCTAAATCAAAGATGATTTTGTTTCAAACTAAAATTAAGTTTTTAGGTCATTATATTGAAAAAGGAAAAATTATTCCTATTAATAGAAGTATTGAAGTTGCTTCTAAGTTTCCTGATAGAATTACGAATAAAACTTAATTACAATGATTTTTAGGGAGTCATAATTATATTTCTCCATATTATAAAAATCTTGCTAGTGATACTGCCATTTTATA
>JACGDI010005271.1:864612-916703 GCA_014898725.1 Jacaranda copaia | reverse complement strand
TATATTTATTTATTTAATAAATAATTTATGATGATGTAATTTCATATAATACAATATTATTTATTTTTTTAAAATTTGATGAATTGTCATTAAGTCTTATATATATAAGTTATTATAAAGTTATTTATTTAAATAAGTAACTATGTTTTATTTATACATTAATCGTAAGTAATAAGTAGTTAAATAATTATATTTTAATTAGTAAATAATAAATAGTTTATAATTAATGTATAGTAATTAAATTTTTTTATAAGTCGATAGTAACAATTATGATATAATTATGAGATAAGCTATTTTTTTATAATTAAGATATAATTATGATTTCATGAATAATTAATATTTATTAATACATATATATTTTATTCCAAATAGTACATCATTTGCTAATGTTAAATTTATAACAATATAAATTTCAAAACAAATAACCAATTAAATTATTTACCCTCATATTTCAATCATTACAAATATATATACACACACGCACATCATCCAACTTTAAAAATACATACATATAATATATGAAAAAATGACATTCACCTTACAAACCTAACAAAAACGCAACTGATTTGACATCTATGGCAAAATTTATCTCTTCTCGAAACATAAAGAAAAAAACAACTCATTCTCAAATTATTGTCCATATTTCCCCAAAATAAAAAAAAAACATATGGCACATTTTCCTATTTTCTGCCAAAAACCCATTCCCCCAAAACATTTTCTAACAAATGGCCAAAACATAGAAGAACAGGCACTAAGGATTACTTTTTGGTACATGGCAATGGAGAACTAAAGCTTGAGGTGTTTTTGGATTCTAGTTACCAAACCAATGTAGATGACCTAAAATCTACTTCTGGATTCATATTTTTGCTTTAATGGCAAAGTGGTGAGTTGGAAGAGTTTCGAACAAGATACCATAACAGATTTAATCATAGAGGTAGAATATATTGCGACTTCAAAACCTGCAAAGAAAGGTGTTTAGATGAAAAACTTCATCCAAAAGTTGGATATAGTATCTAGCATTACTGAGCCAGTAGTTACCTTATATGACAACAATGAGACAGTAGCACAAGCTAAAGAGCTAAGATCTCATCTATGATCCAGGCACATTTTAAAGTAATATCATCTAATCCAGGAGATCATTGGTAAAGGTAATATCCAAGTGGAAAGGTTGCCTTAGAATAGAATATAATAGATGCACTGATTAAACCCCTAATGCAGAAGGTCTTTGAAGGACATCTTGAGAAGATAGGCCTTAAGATTATGGGGAATTAGCTTTAGGACAAGCTGGAGATTGCTGGAATAGCGCCCCACAGCTAATTAGATTGTCATGTAAACTATTTCACTTGTGAAACAATATTAACTTAATGATATTCATTATTAATGGCCATTTTCATTTTATTATGCTTATATTATTTCATTAGCATTTGTTTGAATCCCTTAGATCACAAATGACTATGGGACTTGTCATGTACTAGGTGGTGATCATGAAATAAATTTCACACAACCATGATATTAAAACTTTTAAGATGTAAAGTCTTGTGAGATAGGGCATCTAAGATTCAGATAAACTTGCACTTAGCAAACCATGTGAGACATGGGTGCATGTTAGTGAATGCTTGTTAGAGAACAAGTTCACTGAAGACTTGTGCAGAGAATTCACTAGATAGTTATAGTGACAAGTCAACAGTGGTAAATTCTTTGGCTTATGCTAGTACATATAATTAGTCCTTTGACGTATGGATCCATGGTAACTTGTGTTTAAGTCCTTATGCTTTAACTCTTCCTTGACCATTTAGTGGGTCTTTTAGGTTGAGCTTGGGTATGAGCTAGTTAGATATGGAGGTTTGTTAGATCCAAAATGGGATTCGATTCCTTGTCATTATTTCTAGCTATAACAACACTTGAGATTGAGAAGTACGGACCATCTAGAAGAGAAGGTAATCTGATAAGATGCCTAAATCATGCAGCAGTAGCGAGTCTCGAGCATTCATTACTTATACTCTGCTTACCATTTCATGAGAAGAGATTTTGGGTAAAGCTTTACTACGTGGCCTTATTATGATCTGACATAAGAAGGTAGCAAAAGACAAACAAATGGTGTTACTTTCACAACATTATAGATACACCACAAAGAGGTATAAGTACTTGAAGGACAAGATCAAAAACCTGATCTAGTTAGGACACCTTAGGGAGTACATAATTCATGAGATAAAAAGTCCTAAAGACGCTTTAGTGGTAGGGAAGAATAAGTCTTACTGTCCATGGTTTGTTGAGAACCTAAGCCTACCTTTAGTAGCATGCACACAACCAAAATGGCTTTTATGTTGTCAAGGCACCCTCAATGCTCTTAGGAAGACCCATCATGATAAGTGATGCCAAGCCTAATGGGTTGTACTATGATACACACCCTTTTCAACCAAAAGGATGTAGATACTTCAAGCTGGCACACTCTAACATCCCTAATAGACGCCATTAGTCTAAGGAAGCGTGGGTCTTCAAGATATGGTAGCTTTCATAATTCTAGTGGACATACCATAAAATAATGCTGGAACTTGGGAGACAAGATTGAACTGCTAATCCAACAAAGATATTTCAATATGTTGATAGGTGGAGAAACTCTCTCAAAGAGCATCCTCATAATGAAGAAAAGAAGAATTATGAGATTTCACCTAAAAAAACACTCACAATAGGAATGGAGCTTTGCTCTTTTTACGAAAATGAAGGCAATCCCTATTATAGGAATCATTAGAGTAACTTAAAGAACACCATCCAAATTTAGCCTAGAAAACCACCTTTGTAGAGAGTCCCACTTTCGTGCTAATCAAATTGACCAAGCAACCACACTTGCAAGCACTTCTCGCTTCCTTTAATAGTATTTTTTACTTTTAAGAATTATTTAGTTTCTTTCTTTTGGATTTGAATAAAGCCTACTTATTTGGGAATGACACTCTACGCTTTTAGTTCCATTAATCTATTGAATAAATAAATAACTCTTCATATTCTTCTCATTATGTTTTTCTTTTCAATAATCTTGAACCTTGCTGTTCCTAAAGAGCGTTATTGAAAAGCTTTTAGGTATAATTCCACTATAGCATAATCTTACTATACATGCCCCCTTAGGGTATGTGGTAGCTGTAACAATCCCACTTTGAGCCCCTAAGTAGGCACATGGTAGCTAATCTCAAAAGCCTACTATTAGCTCCCTTCAGTATTATGTGGCAACTTCTAAAAAAGCCCACAATCAACTCTCCTTAGAAATATGTTCCAACTTTAAAAAAGGTCCACTATCTATTTCTCTGAGGAGTATATATCAACTCTTATAAAAACCTATTAAAAACTCCCTCAGTAGTATATCACAATATCTCTAGAGGAAACCCACAAGTAGCAATTTGGAAGATACCTATAGAGCTAAGCCCAAAAAACTTCCTTGAGTCCTCATGAGGAGGAATGTGGTAATATCTTGATACTTAGAAAAGTAGAAGAAATTCTCTAAGTTTGGCAATGTTGGAATAGTACCCTACAGCCAATTAGATTGGCATGTAAATAATTTCACTTTTGATGCAATCTTGTTTGAATGATATTCATTTAAAATGGCCATCTTCATCTTGTGCTTATTTTACTTCATTGGCATTTAGTTGAAACCCCTAGATCACATAAAACTATGGGACTTGATCACGCGCTAGGTGGTGATCATGAAATAAGTCTTACATAGTTGTGAACTTAAATATAAGATTTAGATAAACTTGCACTAACAGTGCCTAAATTCAAGGATTTGGGTATTGCTTTGTTTCATGAGCAATCCATATTACACATGGAAACATGCGAGTGGGTGCTTGCTAAAGAACAAGTTCATTGAAGGCTCATTTGGAGAATCTACCAGATTGCCATAGTGGTAAGTTCTCTGGCTTATGTTGTTGCATATAATTAGTTCTTAGACCTGAGAATCCATGGTAATCTTGTGTTTAAGTCCTCATACCTTGACTCTTTCTTGACCACATAGTAGGTTATCTAGGTTGAGATTGGGTATGAGTTAGTTAGATAGGGAGGTTAGTGAGATTCAAGTTAAGATCCATCTCCCTGTCACTGTGAAGGGTAAGCACATCTCCTATATATATATATATATATTCTATAATGATAGATTTCAAGAAATCCTTGCCCAAAGATAGTGTGACAATATGTAAAAGAGTTTTCCAAAGATGAGATCATAAAGGGAAATTGAGCATTAGGATTAGAAATATAGTTATCAAGGCTATTAGGAAACTGACAAATATCTTGCCTTAGGCCTCTTTGGGAGATAAGTCATGAAAGGACCATATTTGTATGGCAAGCATAGAGCTAGAATAGTTCGTCAAGATCATATTCATTTCGACTAATTAGTTTGCTCCAATTACTTGTTGCTACACATCAATCATGAAGATTGGGTACTCTTCAATTAATGGAGATTAATTGAAAGAGTTATTAGTTTAAAGGAGTTTAAACTAATGCAATATTTCAATATTGAAAAATCACAATTAGTTGTGAGCCCACGTCTAATGAATGGATGAACCTAATGGATCTCACACAAAAGCCTAAAAGATGTTCTATTTGATGGGAAGAATTTTCTAAAGAGTTAGAATGTTCATCCTTAGTAATTTTATGGAGAAATCAATCGACTAGTTTTTGGTTATTTTGACTTGATTAATTTAATTATTAAATGAATCAAAATAATTTAAGAAGTTAATTAAACCAATTAAATTAAGAAGTTAATTTAATTGATGCCATATGATAATTAATTAGTCAACTTAACTTAAAGAGCTAAGTTGACACCTACTAACTTAAGAAGTTGAGTCAAACCAACTAATTCAATTAAAGAGTTAATTTAATTAAAATGAGAAATTAGTTTTGGAGGAAAATTCAAATGAAGGAGTTCATTTGAAGATTAATTTAGCATTAATTCGCATTACCTTTCATGAGATGAAATCTTGATACAAATTAAACTTAAATGCAAGTGAAATTTAAATTCATTTTTAGTTGGCAAGTTGATTGCAAAGTTGGCAACTACCTCATGGAGGGTGTGATGCCAACTAGCATAACAAAACCATGCTCTCTTTAAATATAGAGGTGGCTGGGCATGAGGAAAATGCTATGCTAGATACCCTTTTTCCTTCTAACAGTGTAATTCACTCATGTGTTGAAGTTTCACACTAGCAAATCTTTTTCCTCTCCAATCTCTTTGTAACCACAGCTCTTTTTCGTTCTTTCTCTAATTTTCTCACTGATTAGAGATGGATTTGAGCTCTTTCTTGGGTGTGTGGATTAATACATTAGAGGCTCAACATGTGGGGTGGCTATATACACTCGAAGATCTATTACTGTCCAGAAACTTTGGATATAGATTTGGAGGCCTTGAAGAGATGGATTTAGCTGAATTTTTACAGCAGGTTTTCAAGTGTGTTGAGGTATTCTCTACAAGTTTTTAGCCAATTTAGGGTCGATTAAGGTGATCAAACATTGGTGTGATTTTACTGTGCATATATTGGCACTTTGAAATGTTCATTAGTGCCATCCTCTTTCTATCTTTGAATTTTTTCATTCAAGATATTTTTCCAAATCTAAATCCTCATTAAATGCATGATTAGATCTTTTGATATGGAGTAGACAAGTTTATTTAGCCTTTTGGTGGTTTTATAGCTGGATTTAAGGCCTAGTCCTACTTTCAGATAACTTATCAAGTAGTTATGCACTTATATATATATGAAGTTTCCCAAAAGACCTATATAAACATCCTTCCTCACTGTGATACTTGAACTCTGTATTAATATTTGTCCAACTCTAGTAGGTAATCAAGTTTCCTCCCTTGGAGAATTTTACCCTCTACAAGAGGTGAACTAATGTTGATAAAAAGGGGACTCTACATCTCCTTAGAATAAGTCTACTACATATTACACTTGTGACTACAACAAATACTTAAAACTCATAAAACTAGCTAAAATGATCATATGACTTCACTACATAAATTTTTTAAGTTCCCAAGTGAGTACTAAAGGCACCAGGCCATTAGCAAGCTTAGCATGGGCTTATGTTAAAAAATGGAGGATAAAGGGGAAAGAATAGAAGCTTCACTAGGGCGCCTTGAGATAGGTGCCCCATGTACCTAAAATTGGTGCTTTCATGAAGACTGTTGGAATAGTGCCTTGCAAGCCAATGAGATTAGCCTTGTGAAAGCTATTTACTAGTAAAGCAATCTTGATTGAATGGTATTCTTTGTATGACCATCTTCATCTTATGCTTTATTTCACTTTACTAGCATTAGGATAAAGCTCTTAGATCACCTATGACTGCGGAACTTGGTTTGGTGAACATAGAATAAGTCTCACATGGTTGGGATCTTAAATCTTCCAAGTCATAGGATTTTAAGAGATGGGACATCTAAGATTTGGATTGACTTGCACTAACGATGCATAATCTAAGAGTTGAAGATTACTCCATTTCATGAGCAACTGTATGAGATATGGGTGCATGTTAGTAGGTAATTGTTAGAGAACAAAAAACTGAAAACCTACCGAAGAATCCACTAAATAGCCATAGTGGAGAGTCAGTAGTGGCTAGTTTTCCTATTTATGCTAGTGCATATTATTAGTCTTTTGACCTAAAGATCCATGGTAACCTTATGTCCAGTCCTTATGCTTTGACTCTTCCTTGACCAACTAGCGAGTCTTTTGGGTTGAGATTAGATATGAGCTACTTGGCTTAGAGATTTGTGAGATCTAAGATGGAATCCTACTTCTCGTTGTTGTGAAGAGCGAGTGTATCTTCTATGTATTCTATAATGATTGATTCCTAGAAATTCTTGAGCAAAGTAGTGTGATAATTCAGAAAAGGAGTTTTCCAAAAGGGAGGTCACATGACAAGATCAAACATTGAGAATAGAGACATAGTATCAAAACTATTAGGAAGTCAATAAATATCTTGCCCTAGGCTTCTTTCGGGAGATAGAAGATGGAATGACCATATTTACATGGCACACATAGAGCGATGATGGTTCTCCAGGATATTCATTTCACCTACTTAGTTGGGCTCCATGGGCTTAAGGTTGGACAACGACCATGGAGATTGGGCACTCTTTAATTAATGAGATTAATTGAATTAAGTTGATTAGTTTAAAGGAAATTTTAAACTAAAATGAATATAAGATATTCAAAATTCACAAGGAATTGTGAGCCTATGTCTAATGAATGGTAGAATCTATTGGGTCACACACAAAATTCAATTGGTTTTCTAATTAATGGAGAAAATTTTCTAAGTGTTAGAAAATCAACTCTTAATAGATTGATTTTATGGTGCCAATTTTGAAGGTTATCTTTCGCTTGATTAATTTAATTGTTAAATTAATCAATTAATTTAATGAGTTAAATTCAACCAATAATTAAGGAGTTAATTATTTGGCGCCAACATGACCATCAATTGATCAAGTTAAAGATAAGTTAACAAATTGAGTTCAAAGAGTTAAGCTAGTTTGACTAAAAGAGTTAAGTCAAAGGATAATTAATTAAATTAAAGAGTTTAATTTAATTAATGGGAGCAATGAATTTTGGAGGAAAAATTCAATTGAAGAGTCCATTTAAATTAGCATCTTAATTAATTTGGAATTAAATTTTAAATGTAATTAAAATGCACATGAAAGTCAAATAAGATTTTAATTTAATTTGCCATCTTGACACCCCACTTGGCTGCCCCTTCTCATGGAATGTGTGATGCCACCTTAGCAGCATACTATTCAGCATTTATATATAGATATAGAGAGAGGATCGGCCATAGCATCACATCATTTGTGAAGAATTAGATTCTTTGCAATTAATTGCTTTCCAAAAACCCCTTGTAAGCATTGAATTCATATGTTGAAAGCTTTGCTCTTTTCTTTTTTCTTCCAACCCAAAATCGGCCTCCACCATTATTCTATCTCCAGTCTTACACTAACTTATAGACTAGAGATTTTGGAAGATCTAATTGGTGTGTGGATTGTAACAATAGAGGCAAACAAAAGAGTTTGCTTGTTTTGGAGATCCACCTACACAGAGTTCAATTTGGTAAAATTCTGCAAGGAGTTCCAGAAAGTTGTTAATCTAAAATGTTTACTGAGAGTTCTTCAAGGTGTTGAGAAGCTCCAGTAACTTTCTCAAAATTTTTGGAGGATTTTTGGTAGGGCGATTTTCGCGCTCTTCCAGCTACGCCAGTCATAGATAGTTTTTGAAATTGTGAAGAGTTCACAGGTCACTCCTTTGATTTTACTTTTCACATATGATTTGAATATGATTTTACAAATTATTCTAGGGGGTGAAGGATTGATAAAATAGTGCACAAAAAAAATGTTTGAAAGACCATGAACATTTTTAATATCAAATTCAATCACATGCTTATTCTCTTTGTTGGCTTCTTGTAGATTTTTGAAATCTTCAACAAATTAATTGCTAAAAATCCATTCACAAGTATTTTGGAATCCAATAAACTCACTGGGCCTAACTTCCAAGATTGGTTAAGAAACCTTAAGATAATTCTTGACTCCGATAAGAGGACATATGTTCTTGATCAAAGTCCACCAGACACAGTAGGTGATGACGCAGCTGATGAGGTTTTGAAGTGTTCACAAAATTTATAGATAATGATCTGCAAGTTAGATGCCTTATTTTAGCATCTATGACTAATGAGTTCCAAAAGACTAATGAGCACATGAAACTTTCTTTTGAAATCTACATACAGCTACAAGAGTTGTATGGTGTTCAAACAAGACATGAAAGGTTTACTTTGTCTAAGGAGCTCTTTAGGACAAAGAAGAGTGATGGGGTAAATGTCTATGATCATTGGCTCAAGGTAATAGGACTCATCGAAAAGTTTGGACAACTTGATGTGATTATAGACAATGACCTTTACATGGATTTGATCCTCCAATTGTTGCCACCATCATTTTACCAATTTATTGTGAACTTTAATGTGTCCAAACAAACAGTGATGAACAACAAATTAGTGAACATGCTTGTGACCACTAAGGTGACAATGAGAAAAGAGAAACCTCTTATGATGGCATTATCCTCCAAGTTAAAAGGTCTTAGGGGACTTAGAAAGGTAGGTAAGGGGAAGAAAAGTTCTTTCTTGAAAAGGAAGCAACTCGAGAAAGGTTCCATTGAGGGTCACGAAAAAGGCTAAGATCAATGCAAATTGTTTCCATTGTGGTTAAAAGGGTTATTAGAAGAGAAATTGTAAAGCTTGCCTTGCAATCTTTGAGAAGGGTATGTATTTCTTTAAAGTGTATTTGATGACCAATGTTTCCTCATGGGTATTGAATACCACTTGTGGTTCTCACCTTTGTAATTCATTACAAGAGATGCAAAGAAAGAGTCTACATGAGGGGGATATGATCTTCCACCTTGGAAATGGAGCAAGAGTTATGGCCAAAGTCCAAGGCATAATCAAGCTAGACATAAGGAATTCTTGTATTGTTCTTGATCCAATTTACTATGTACCCAACCTTGTTAAGAACATTTTTTCAATTCCTATTTTAGATAATGAAGGATTTGATTTTTCAATATCAAATAGGAAGTTGAAAGCATTAAAGAATGGTTCTTTAATTTCTCAAGGTACATTAGTTAGTGGATTATACATTCTTGATTCTCCAACTCTTCTAATGTATGTTCAAACAAATAAAAGAAAGCTAGATATCCAAGAAGATGCCATTCTATGGCATGTTAGACTTGGGTATATCTCTACAAATAAGATGAGCAAGTTGAAAGCTCTCAAAGTACTAAAAATTAGTGGCATTAAGGACCTTTTCACTTTTGGAATTTATATTTTGCCTTAATAGCGGTGCGGTGAGTTGGAAGAATTTTAAGCAAGACACCATGGCGACTCAACCACTGAAGCAGAATATATTGCAGCTTTGAAAGCTGCAAAGGAAGGTGTCTAGATGAAAAACTTCATTTAAGAGTTAAATGTAATACCTAGTAAGGTGGTAGGGCAAGCTAAAGAGCCAAGTTTTCATCAGTGATCCAAGCAAATATTGAGGTGATATTATTTGATTAGGGAGATCATTGATAGAGGTAATATTCGAGTGGAAAGAGTTACTTCAAAAGAGAATATAGTAGATCCACTAACAAAACCCCAATGCAAAGACCTTTGAAAGACATCTTGTGAAAATGGGGTCTTAATGCCATGAGGCATTAGCTTTAGGGCATGTAGTAGATTGTTGGAATAGTGGCCTGCAAGCTAATAAGATTGGCTTTGTGAAAGTTATTTCCTTGTAAAATAATCTTGATTGGATGATATTCTTTATGTAGCCATCTTCATCTTACATTTTATTTCACTTTATTAGCATTTTGATGAAGCTCTTAGATCACCTATGACTGCTAGACTTGGTTTGGTCACCATGGAATAAGTCCACATGGTTGTGATCTTAAATTTTCCAAGTCATAGGATCTTATGAAATGAGGCATCTAAGATTCGGATAGACTTGCACTAATGATGAACAAATCTAAAAGTAGGAGATTGCTCTATTCCATGAGCAACTGTATGAGATATGGGTGCATGTTAGTAGGTGTCTGTTAGAGAATAAGGTGCTAAAGACTCACCAGAGAATCTATTAGATAGCCGAAGTGGTAAGTTGATGGTGGCTAGTTCTTGTACTTACGCTAGTGCATATTATTAATCCTTTGACTTGAGGATCCATGGTAACCTTGTGTCCGGTCTTCATGCTTTGACTCATCCTTGACCACTTAGCGGGCCTTTTGAGTTGAGATTAGGTATGAGCTACTAGGCATGGATGTTTGTGAGATCCAAGATAGAATCCAACTCCTTGCTGTTGTAAAGGGCGAGTGCATCTTCTATGTATTATATAATGATCAATTCCCAGAAATGCTTGTGTAAGGTGGTGTGATAATTTGGAAAAGGAGATTTCCAAAGGTGAGGTCACACAATGGGATTGAACATTGAGAATAAAGACATAGTATCGAGGCTACTGAGAAGCCGACAAATGTCTTGCCCTAGGCCTTTTTTAGGAGATAAGAGATGGAAGGACTGTATTTGCATGGCACGTGTAAAGCGATGATGGAACTAATGAAGTGTTCATTTGCTACTTCTTGGATTTGCTCATCAAGGTAATTCTCGATCTAAATTTAATTCCTAGGCATGATTAGATCTTTGTTTCACTAATAGACACTAGTTACTTTCATGTTTTGAAGTTTTGATATTAGATCCTAGTGCCTTACTAGCCTTCATACATAAGGTATATGGGACATCATTTTCCTCCTTTCTTCCATATGAAGGGCCATAAACTTAGAGAGACGAAGGCTACGTTCCATAGGAGATACTTTCTTGGATTCCTCCATACTAAATCTCCTTTGTATCTTGTTTATATATGAAGATTGTGAGAGGCATGACATTCTTCTTGATCTATCTCTATAGATTCGTATTCCTAATACATAGGATGTTTTTCCAAATCTTTAATGAAAAATTGTGAAAATAACTATGCTTTAGTACACTCTAATATTTCTCTCTAATTCTCAATGAGAAGGATGTCATTAACATCCAACATAAATTAAATTAAATCAAACTTCCATTAATTTTTTTGTGTACACATGGTTCATACACATTTTTGATGAAGCTAAGTGATTTAACTATCACATCAAAAGTATGTTCCAACTTTGTGATGCTTGCTTGAGTTCATAAACGGACCTTTTGTTGGAATAGTGCCCCGCAAGCCAATTAGATTGGCCTTGTAAACTATTTCCTTGTAAGACAATCTTGATTGGATGATATTTATTATATGGCCATCTTCATCTTATGCTCTTTATTTACTTCACTTGTATTTGGATGAAGTCCCTAAATCACATAAGACTATGGGACTTGGTCACGAACTGGGTGGTGATCATGGGACAAGTCTTACACGATCATCATTTTAAATCTTCAAAGTCATAGAATCTTATGAGACAGGGCATCTAAGATTTGGATAGACTTGTACTAACAATGCATAAATCCAAGAATTGGAGATTACTTTGTTCCATGGGCAACTATATGAGATACGAGTGCTTGTTAGAAAATAAGGCATTGAAGCCCCATCAGACAATCCACTAGATAACTATAGTGGCAAGTCGGTAGTGGCTAGTTTTTTTGCTTATACTAGTGCATATTATTAGTCCTCTGACCTAAGGGTCCATGGTAACCTTGTGTCCGGTCCTCATGCTTTGACTCTTCCTTGACCATCTAACGTGTCTTTTGGGTATAGATTGGGTATGAGCTACTTGGCATGAAGGTTTGTGAGATTCACGATAGAATCCAACTCCTCATCTTTATGAAGGGTGAGTGCATCTCCTATGTATTCTATAATGATTAATTCCAAGAAATTCTTGTGCAAGGTGATGTGACTATTTGGGAAGGTAGTTTCAAAGATGAGGTCACAAAGGGAATCAAACATTGAGATTAGAAATATAGTATCAAAGTTATAGGGAGCCGACAAATATCTTACCCTGCCCTTTTTCGAGAGATAGGAGATAGAAGGACCATATTTGCATGGTTGCGTAATGCTAGAATGGTTCTTCAAGAGCATTTTTAGCCAATTAGTTGGGCTTCATGGGCTTGAAGTTGGACATTGACCATGGAGATTGGGTACTTTTCAATTAATGAGATTAATTTAATTGAGTCGCTTACTTTAAAGAAGTTTAAACTAAAATGAATATTTGATATTCCAAAAGTTATAAGGAGTTGTGAGCTCGTGTCCAATGAATGGTAGAACCTAATGGGTCACGCACAAAAGCCAATGACATAGTCTATGGAAGAAAGGAGAATTTTCTAAGAGTTAGAAAATTCATGACTGATTTTTGGAGGAGGCAAAATTGTAGTTATTTTGGCTTGATTAATTTAAATGTTAAATTGGTGAAATTATTTTAAGAGTTAAATTAAGATCAATTAATTAAAGATTAATTAGTTGATACCACATGACTATCAATTAATCAAAATTAATTTAAGGGTTGAATTAATTTTGACTAGATTAAATTGTTAAGCACTTTGACTTAAGAGTTAAGTCAACGATTATTAATTAAATTAAAGTGTTTAATTTAATTAAGTTGAAGAGATAATTTTTGGGAGAATTATTAAATGAAGAGTTTATTTAATAAGTATTGGAATTTAATTGCAAGACATTTAATTAGATGAAATTTGTGCTTCAATTAAATTTACTAGTCACAAGTTAGTAGCCACCTAAGCAAGGGACACTTGGCATCACTTCCTTGTGGGAGGTGTGTGACCACTCCTATATATGGATATGGTACAGTGGCTGGCCAGACGTATGTGAGGTGTGCACATTTTATGTGATTTTTGCCCAATAATATTGTGTAGTGGGAATCTAAGTTGTTAGCCTCCCATCACTCTCTCTTTCTCCCTCCTCTTTCCACCTCAATATTCCCAACCTTCCTCTCCTTATTCTCTGCATATTTTCTAGCCTTTCTATAGAGAATAGGCCATGGATTTGGTGTGTGGACATTTGCATTAGAGGTAATCTATTTTGGTTGCTTTTACTTTTGACTAGAGCAGTTTTTGGCAGCCAGTTTTTGCTTCTTTTAGGCGTACCTCTGGTGTTCTAATCAGCTTGAATTTGGACTAAAGAATCTTCAAAGGGTTGAGGAGTTCCAGTAAATATTTTAGCCAAAATGGAGGAGTCTATCTTGGGAAAAATTAGGGGTGATTTTACTACGATGGTGAAGAGCTTGTTTGATGGTTGAAGAGAGTTTTCTTGCTGTTTAAATTTTTTGCTTTCACCTAAATATTTTCTTCTTCTAAATATGAATCCTATGCATGTCTAGATCCTTGTGGTGTTGTGTGGACTAGTTTATTCAATTTTTTTTTAAAAATATTTGGTTCGCAGCGTGGCACATACCTTCATCTTTGGAATTTGCAAATCTTTTGCTCACTCTCTTTAAATGTAAAGACTTCCAGCTGAATCACATAAATTTTCTTGTCAATGTTTCCATTGAGAAAGGCAGTCTTTACACCCATTTGCCAAATTTCATAGTCAAAATAAGTAGCTATTGCAAACATAGCAACCAACAAAATTTTTTCCTCAAAACTAATACCAAGTCATTTAGTATAACCTTTTGCTACAAGTCTAGCCTTAAAATGTAGTTACCTCTCCATTTACCCTCCACTTGCCACCAACAGGTACTATATCCTCCATTGGATCTACTAAAGTCCACAATTTGTTAAAGTACATGGAGTTCATTTTAGTTTTCAGGGCCTCAAGCTAATGGCCTGAATTCATATTTGGCATGACTGTCTCATAGGTCCTTGGATCACTATCCATTTGACTTGTCTCATGAAGGTATCCAAGCATTTTAAGTTGCTTCTTGATTTGGTCCAACCTTGTAGGAAATTGTGTACTAGGCTTAGGATACTTTTTTGTTTCTAGTTTGTAGGATAGGTTGGTCATCTTGAATTTCATCAAACTAAATTAATAACACATTTTCTATCTAATAGAAATATCTTTCCTAAAAAAGTGGTGTTTGTTAAAATGAACATTTTTTATTTTGAAGGTTCATAAAAGTAATAGCCCAAAGACATTTTTGGAGATCCCACAAGCTTATATTGGATAGATCTTGCATACAATTTTTCTCCCACTGGTTTTTTGACATAGGCAAGAGACTACCAAACTCTTAAATAGGAGTAAGTAGGTGCTTTGCCATATCATATCTCATATGAGGTCTCTGGCACTAACTTTGAAAGTATTACATTCAGTTACTTTACCTATATTTTAAAGGCAAACCATCAAAAGAACATGGGAACATTGGTAAAGCACATCAAGGAATGTATCATGTCTAATAAGGTGTGGTTATCTGTTTGGCCACTTTTATGTTGGTGTGTGTCAGGTGGAGCACATAGTGAGAGGGTCCTTTTCTCTTTAAGATAATCTAAAATTTTGGTACTTAAATATTCTCCTCTTTAATCCAATTGAAGAGCCTTAATATTATGTTCAAGTTGCCTTTCTACTTCATTTCTATAGTCTTTGAATTTTTCAAAGGTTTTGAACTTTTATTTCATAAGATATACATGTACAAATTGAGAGAAATCATCAATGGAGGTAAAGAAGTAAGAACAACCTCCTCTTTCATTCACTTTTAGTGGCTCACATACATTAGTATGGATTAAATCCAAAGGATTAGTGATATGCTTTGTTTGTCCAACAAATGGAGTCTTGGTCATCTTTTCTTTCAAACAAAACTCACAAGTAGGTAATTCTTCCACTTCACTAACTTTTAGTGAATTTAGGACTACTAATTTGCTCATCCTTTTCTTGGAGATAAGCCTAAGTTTGGCATACCGAAGATAGGCATTTTCTTGGCTATCTTGATTTCTTTCATTGTTTTGTTGAATATACATTAGTGATGACTGGAAATCTAATATGCATAATCCATTATTCAATTTAGGGGTGGCAATTGTGTCGTGTTGGGTTGTTTCATATTGGGTTGAGATGGAAATATCACAAAATTTTGCTCAATCAAAACCTAACCCATTTCAACATATGATTAGTTTTCTTTAATAATTCATCTAAAAAACCTAAAAAAATTTATATTCAACTAGAATCTTAATAAACTAATCAATTTATACCAAGATTTTGAGAAAAATCAACTTATGTAAAAAATTTAGAAAAATTCAAAATTATACTCTAGTAGCCCAACTTTTGTACCATAAAGCAATTTGATAATTGGACTTCATTTAATTTCCTCTACAACATCAATAATATACAAATTTCCATGTTAAATCAAAAGTTGTGCACAACTTAATTTTAACAATAATGAAGTTGAATTGCTGCAAAGAAATATAATTCATCCCATTCAATAATTAATAATTATTCCAACATCACCAAGTTGTCAAGATTTACATAGTAAATAATAATCATTAATTTTTACAAATCAATCTAGAGTTTAATTATTCAAAAATAAGAGGTCATTACTTAAAAAAGCAAAAAATATAGCATATTCCAACTGTTAATTTAAGCCAAATCTCTTCGTTGCTATCATTTTCTTTCAATTGAAGTTTGCTACAAAAAATAAGCACACAATGTATTAATCATAGAATAAGTATATATATATATATATATATATGATATATACTTGGAATAGGTTCGAAATATATTAGAAATAACATAAAGGCTATAAGTCATGAGAGTTTTGAGCATAAATTGAAATAAGGAAGTACCTACTTCCCTTACAAAAAATTCAATTCAAAATATAAGAAAATTGCTACTAATCACCTCTAATCAAAGGAACAATTAAGTAAAATTATTGTATTTTTGGGTTATTATTGAGTAACCAAAAATCTAACCTAAACTAACCCATAATCTTAATGTTGTTTATCAGATTGACCTAATATCGACCCACTCCAATAACCCTCAATCTAAATCTAAAAATATCGTGTCAATTTGTATCGTGTTGAAAATTACCACCCCTGAATTTTACCACGAGCAACTACAAAACTGTTCTTTATTGTCATCAATTTCCCATACTTAATAGAAAAATCATAGCGGTCTTGATCTAGAATAGGAATAAAAATGATATTTTTAATAAGAGAAGGTACATAAAAACAAGGATCTAAAATAATGATAGAATCTCCTAAGTTCAACTTTAGTAAGACTTTGTCTTTCATCGAAACTCTTGCTATACTACCGAGGTGAAAGATCAAATTCCCATCACTTAGACTTTTTTTTCTTTCCATCTCTTGCAATGAATTGCAAAGATGACGCACGTCGTATCGAATACCCATGAGGAAGAATTACTCATAAATAGACAAAAAATCTGCTAAGGTTATAAGGTATTCTTTGCAATTACACTTCAAGTGCCCCAGTTCACCATAATAGAAATAAGATGCATCCTTTTTATCAACATTCTTTTTCTTGACACCTCCGGGTGAATTCAATGGTTGCTTCCCCTTATAAGAAGAACCTTTTTTCTTCTTTCCCTCTTTCTTTTTGCCTTTTGGGCCTTTAGAGTGGGAGGAGTAATCGTTAGAGGTTTGTCTTTTTCTTAGTCTTCTCTACAATTACCAATATATTAACCAACTTGTTGATAGTACCTCTTGCTTGCACTTATTGAAGCACATCAAAAATTGGTTAAATAAACTTGATAAGGATTGTAGGTTCAAATCCACAGAAAGGTTATTGCCTAAAACCACCTCCAAGTTGGCGAGTTTCTCTAGGCCCAATAATCTTTAGATTGTAAGTAAGAGTAGGCTAAGGATCCATAAAATAAAACAATAAAAAGGCTAAATATAATTTAGATACTTCACTCCAAGAATCTAATCATGCATTTAATAAGGATTTAAGTCTAAAAAATTTACCTTGAATACTAAATCTAAAGGACAATGGATCATTAAAGAGCAATGAGTCCCCCAAGTATTGGACCTCTAATGTAAGAATTCACACACCCAAGGACAACTCTAATCAGCTTCAAATCTACTAGATAATGAGAGGATGAAGGTGAGTGAATGGTGGTTTTGAGAGGAATTGGAGAAGGAGAGAGTTTTAAGAGTATGAAGCTTCAACACATTAAAAATCACACTTTTGGAGAGAAAATGAGAATCTATTATGAATAGCCATCACATGGCTAGCCATCTAGTATTTATAGAGAGGATGGTGTGATGCTAGTTGGCATCACACCTCCCATGCTTGTTGACAACTTGCATGTGAATTTGAATTTCACATGCATTTGCATTTAATTTGCATATTCATTTCATCTTATGAATTGTAATGCAAATTAACTCTAATTAAATTGAAATTAACTATTTCATTTCAAATTCCCTCTAAATTTTCAAATCTTCATTTTAATTAAATTAATTTTTTAATTTAATTGATTGATTTAACTTTACTCTTTAAGTAAATTAACTTAACTTTTTAAGTTAATAGGCATCAACTTAACTCCTTAAGTTAACATGACTAGTTAATTATCACATGGAACCAATTAAATTAACTCCTTAGTTTAATTTGTCTAACTTATCTCCTTAAATTATTTTGATTAATTTAACAATTAAATTAGTCAACCTAAGATGACCAAAAAATTAGTCAATCAAATTCTTCTCCAAAACCGCCTAGGTGAACTTTTTAACCCCTTAGAAAATTTTGACAATCAAGTAGAACTTTCTATATTCTTTTATGTGTGACGTATTAGATTTATCCATTCATTGGACATGGGAATATTTTAAATATCAAAATATTCACATTTATTTAAACTCCTTTAAACAAACTAGTAACTCTTTCAATTAACATCCATTAATCGAAGAGTACCCAATCTTCATAGTCGATGTCTAGCATCAAGCCCATGCAGTCCAACTAATTGGATGAAATGAATATGTCTTGATGAACTATTTTAGCTTTAGGCTTATACGCAAATATGGTCCTTCCATCTCTTATCTCTCAAAAGAAACCTAAGGCAAGAAATTTTTGGGCTCCCCAATAGCCTCGATTACTATGTTTCAAATTTCAATGCTTGATTCCCCTTTATGGTCTCATCCTTGAAAAACTCCTTTCCAAATTTCCATACTGCCTCACGCAAGGATTTCTAGAAATTGATCATTATATACATAGAAGATGCACTACTATTCACTACAACGAGAAGATGGATCTCATCTTAGATCTCACATATCTCCATATCTAAGTAGCTCATGCCTAATCTCAACGTACATGACCCTCTGCATGATGGTGAACAGTCAAAGTATGAGGATCTAAACATAAGGTTACTAAGGATTCTTAGGTTAAAGGGCTAATTATATGCGTTAACATAAATTGGAGAACTTTCCACTACGTACTTTTGTTGGAATACTGCCCGATAGCCAATTAGATTGGCATATAAACTATTTCACTTATGACATAATCTTGATTGAATAATATTCATTATAAATGGCTATCTTTATCTTATGCTTATTTTACTTCTCTAGCATTTGACTGAAGCCTTTAAATCATACTAGACTATGAGATTTGGTCACGCACTAGGTAGTGATCATGAAACAAGTTATATACAATTATGATCTTAAAATATTCTAAATTGCAAGATCTTATGAGACATGGCATCCAAGATTCATATAGACTTGCACTAATGATGTTTAAATCCAACAAGTTGGATATTGGTTTATTTCATGAGCAATCTATGTTAGACATAGATGCATGTTAGTCGGTGCTTATTGGAGAAAAAATTCACTAAAGGCCCTCCCAGAGGATCCACTAGATAGCTATAATGGCTAGTTCTCCAACTTACGCTAGTGCATATAATTAGTTCTTTAACACGAGAATACATGGTAACCTTATATTTAGGTCCTTATGCTTTGACTTTTCCTTAACCATTTTACAGGTAATTTAAGTTAAGCTTGGGTATGAGCTAGACATAGAGATTTTTGATATCTAAGATGAGATCCATCTGCACGTCACTATGAATGATGAGTGCATCTCCTATATATTCTATTATGATCGATTCTACAAAATTCTTATGTAAGGTGGTATGATAATTTGAAAAAGGAGTTTTCCAAAGATGAGGTTATAATAAGGAATAAAATATTAAGAGTCGAGACATAATTATCAAAGCTATTAAGGAACCAGCAAAGATCTTATCTTAGGCCTCTTTTGAGAGATAGGAGACAGAAGGACTGTATTTACATGGCAAGCATAGAGCTAGAATGGTTCTCCAAAAGCATATTCATTTCATCCAATTATTTAGGCTCTATAGATCTGAGGTTGGGCATCAAGCATAGAATTGGGTACTCTTCAATTTATGGAGATTAATTGAATTCAGTCATTAGTTTAAAGAAGTTTAAACTAGTGTGAATATTTTGATATTCTTCTAATGAATGGTAAAACCTACCGGGTCATAGATAAAATCCAATTGGAAATCCTATTTGATGAAGAAAATTTTTTAAGAGCTAGAAAAATTCCACTTGACCCACTTTATGGAGGCAAAATAGTTGGCTAATTTTTGGTCATTTTGGTTTGATCAATTTAATTGTTAAATTGATCTAAATAATTTAAGAATTTAAATTAGATCCATTAAATTAAGAAGTTAATTTAATTGGTGCCATATGACTATCAATTGATCAAGTTAACTTAAGGATTTAAGTTGACATCTTCCAGCTTAAAGAGTTAAGCTAATTAACTTAAAGAGTTAAATCAAGATTGATTAATTAAATTGAGTAGTTAATTTAATTAATATGAAGACTTAATTTGGAGGGAAAATTCAAATGTAAAAGTTCATTTCGAGTGCATTAAAATTTATTTGGATGACATTTCTTGATATGAGATGAAGATTTGAAATGAAATTCAAATGCAAGTGAAATGTTCATTTCACACGTGCAACTTGCCTTGCAAGTTGGTGTCAACCTCATGGGAGGTGTGATGCCAACTTTCATCACACCTCCCTCTCTATAAATACGAGAGAGGTGGCCAGCCAAGCATGCTTGCAAGATCTAATTGTTAGATTCTATTTTTCCCTCCAATTTTGTGTGATTCACTCACGTGTTGAAGTCTCACACTTTTTCTTCATCCTACCTCCTAAAATTGACCTTCATCATTTTGTCTCACTTTAGTTTTCTAGCAAACTAAGGATAAATTTAGATTTGCCATTGATGTGTGGATCATCACATTAGAGGCTAGATAATTAGATAGCTTGGCTTTTGGAGATCCATTGCAAGGGTAGAAAGCTTGAAGTGGCTTTTCAAACCTTGCCAGATTAATTTTTGTTGAATTTTTACTAGAGCATCCCTAAGGTGTTGTGGAGGTTGTATCCAAATTTCAGCAATTTTGGAGGTAGTTTGATTGGGCAATTACTGTCGAGTTGCTATTGCACCATAGGAAAATAGCCTTGAAGTGTTCTTCAACTATACCTTGAATTTTTGAGCAATCAAGGTAGTCCTTTATCCAAATCTAAATTCATAGCATGATATGATCCTTAGTTTTTAGTGTAGTTAAGTTAATTTAGCTATTTTTTGCTTTATTTATTGGATCCTTGTGCTACACTTGACTTTAGCTTGTTACTTCAACTATCTAGTGGATTCTCCAAGTGAGTCTTCAGTGAACTTATTTTGTAACAAGCGCCCACTAATATGCACCCAAATCTAATATGGATTACTCATGAAATGAAACAATATCCTACTTCTTGGATTTATGCATCGTTAGTACAAGTCTATAAGAATCTTAGATGCCCCGTCTCAAAAGATTTTATAACTTGAAATATTTAAAATCACGACCATGTAAGACTTATTTTATGATCACCACCTACTGTGTGACCAATTCCTATAGTCATGTGTGATTTAGGGGCTTTAACCAAATGCCAACAAAGTAAAATAAGCATGAGATGAAGATTGCCATTTTTATAAAAATATCATTCAATCAAGATTGTATTACAAGTGAAATAGTTTAAATGCCAATCTAATTGGCTGTGGAGCACTATTCCAACATAGATCGTGTTTGTGGACACATGGCCATTCAACCATTGTAGTCATAAAAAGTTCCTTGGAAAACATGAACCTCTCATGCTTGGTTAGCATTGCATACAACTTTTGTAAGTGCAAGAAAGTATCTAAGGCCTGTTTCACGTGTTCGTGGGAATTTTAGAATTCATTAAATATTGATGCTATCATGAAATAATAGGTTTGGAGGTCATCCTCAATCCATTTTGTAAACATTCCCCTCATCTCTTGATCAACGTCATCCCCTATGGTATTCAATAGACCTTGAGTTAGGACATAATTCCATTTTTTTGAAATCTAGAACAATCTTGAGGTTCTTAACTAATCATGGTAGTTCAACTTAGTTAATTTATTAGCTTTCAAAATGATGCTTAGTGGATTTTTAGCCATTCTTGAGATTTCACCAATCTACAAAAGCAAGGAAGAGAATATATGCTTATGTTTGAATCTTGATATTTAAATTATGATTGAGGTCTTTCAAGCATATCTTGCTCCTACTATTTCTTAAAATTTCTCACCCTCACAAGAAATTCATGGAATCAGATTTCCTAGTGAGAACTAAGGTCCAAAAGGTGTCACATGTGGACCCATGACTTGTGAGACATCTACTCATAACCCTAATATAGGTAATGTGTATTATAGGTCAGTCACATTAATGTGTATCTTATGCTGAGGCAGTGATCATACTTTCCACAAACGTGTGTTCCATCACTTGTGAGACAATACACAACTATGGCAGCATCCTATGTCATACATCTATTGGTAGAAATTATAGTTTATTAATTTTAGGGATAAAAATAGTTTGTCATCTGAACTATGCTTGTCTTCACACTTTGCTAACTAAACTTTTTTTATGATACTTTACTATCCGAACTACACCTTTTTTTTCATCATACCATATCCAAATAAATTCTAGTAGAATATTATGGAAAAACTTCGTCACATCAATGCTAGCAGCCTTCTTTTCAAGTATTATAGTCAACTCTTCTAATTTTACAGACATTAAAAGTTATCTTTTTGGTGTAACCTTTCTAAATTGCAAAATTCAATAAACTTTTTTTAGTCTACTTTCATGTGCATATCTCATGATAATTCAAGTTAAAAATGGTAGAATTTTATAAAAGATATCCTTAAAAAAGACTTCGACCACTCCTGTGATGGAATGCCACGAAATATTTTGTCAAAATTGGTTCATATATGGCAAGGTGAAAGAAAATGTATAGTTCAAATGATAAAATATCACAAGAAAAAGTTTGGTTGGCAAAGTGTAAAAATGCGCATAGTTCGGATGGTAAAATATTTTTATCCCTTAATTTTACCCATTTTGACTTAACATTGATTGAACTTAGACTTTTCAAGTGATGAGTTTGTTTGCTTCGAAGATCTCATCATTTTATTTTTGTTTATTTTGGTTCTCTATCCTAAGCATGTATTACATACATCAAATGATGAAGAAAGCATAAATAAAAAAAAACTACCATGCATCCAATTTTAGGATGACTATGAACCTTGACCAAGTGATGTATCTAGAGCCATTGGTGCACTACTTGGTAGATTTAGGTAGGTTAATTAAGTAGATAGTTCCTATCTACTATCTGTATACATCCCATGCATACATGAGCTTTCAAGTCTTCAAGTCTTCCTTGGCCTCTTTTCAATGTCCAACAATTCTAGGAGAAGGAAATGCTTACCACCTAAATATTTTACTCTCATCAAAAGAATGAAAAAAATAAATAAATATTTACATGGTGAAAAACAAGAGACGTGTAACCCTCATTTAATTACAACCCATTTAAACAACATTGAATTAATTAAATCACGTTAAAGGCTCATGTTCATCTCCATCCATCCATATTATCATACAATCAACAATTAAATCAACAATTTAAAAGCTTATCTCATAAATAATTAATAATTAACAAAAATTTGTGAGTGCATCTCATGCAAAATCAAAGTTTACGCATCACTAAAGACCATCTAAAATTCAATTTTAAGAATGTAAAAATATCTAACATTCTTGAAAAGGTTGTATAATATTTATAAATAAAAAATAGGACAAATAGTACAATTTTATTGCAAAAATGGCCTTTGTCCTATGAGAAAATCATGTCATGCAATAGTTGTATGCAGGGCCACAATCGGTCAGCTAAGCATGTAGCAGGCATTTGGCTTGTGTGCCTTGACACTAACTAACACCCGGCAGGCAAGCCCTATGCTCACTTAACTTGCTCACCAGCACCCACATGCGTATCACTCCACATCACATGCATCAACACACACCAATTGAGCCAAATTGACACTAATTATGTTTGGATACCTCTAGGTCAAATTTCACCCATATTATGAGAAATTACTAGACTTTAAAAATTAAAAATTAAACTTTTTAGCATGCTTAAAAAATAAAAGCTATATTACATCACTATTCAACAAAACTACTTCAAGGAAATTTAGTCTTATTAAATCAAGAATTGCTAAGGCATATTTGTGGCATCCCCTCTCAGGATAGCACTTAAGTTGAGGCACCACTCCAGTTTAGACTTAATCTTAATCCATAAATAAGCAATACAATTAATATTTCATCAGAAACTTTTTTCAAAACTTACCAAAAACATATAGCAGTGAATTTCATACTTAAACAAACCTCATCAAAATACTAAGTAAATATCATCAAAGGTCTCATAACATACAACATGATATTTACATGCCTCAAGTCATAATTCAGTCTTACATATCACAACATTTATAAGATAAGGCTTAGCATGCAAGGAAATCTATATACATTTACACGCATCCATTCTATTACAAAATGTCAATCATTGATCCAAGACTAAAATCCAAGTTCATTACCTAATTCTGTCTGAGAAAATCAAAGATAAATGAGGGAGGGGGGTAAGTCCAAAGGACTTTGTGAGGTATAATTGTAATCATAGGCAATAAGGATCTATTGAGGACAAATCAACTTAATTGTACATAGTTTAATAGTTAAACAGAAACAGATTAGGATATAGTTGAACAATCAGGTACATAACTTATCCAAACATAATAACTTGGTATAGAACTTACCTAAGCATAGCTTGGTACATAATTTACCCAGGCATGATAACTGAGTACAGAACTTAACCAGTCAAATTGAGCTAAAGTTTTTGAGGCATGATAGCCTGGTATCGGACTTACCCAAGCACACTGACTTGGTATAGAAGTTACCCTAACATATCAGAACATACATATATCGATCAAATTGAACTTACCCAAGCATATTGACTTGGGATAGAACTTACCCAAACATATCAAAACAGACTTATACTGATTAAACTAAACTTACTCAGGCATGATAACCTGGTACAAAACTTACCCAAGCATGATAAGCTGGTATGAAACTTACCCGAGCGTGACAACTTGGTACAAAACTTACCTAAACATGATAACCTAGTACAAAACTTACCCAAACATGATAACTTAGTACAAACCTTACCCAAGCACAATGGTATATAACTTATCCAGGCATATCAGCATGGTACATAACATATTACTAACAGAACAAAACAACAACTTATCAATTAAATTAACTTACCTAAGCTAACAGCTTGGTACATAGCAATTTATTAATAGAACAAATCCAAAATACCAATCAAATTCAAACTCACATAATTGAATGAGCAGATAATAGAATGGTTGGATAATAGAATAGTTTTAAAACCACATCTTACTCAGGCAAATAATTCAATTTCAGATAGAATTTACAAATTTAGAAAACTTCATAGAGTTTGATGGAAAATAGTCATTTAATACTAATCAAATTCAGACTCAGATAATAGAATAACAAAAGGATTGGATAATAGAACAGTTTTAAAACCACGTGTCATTTAGGCGAACAATTCAATATTAGATAGAATTTGCAAATTTAGTGAACTTCACAAAGTTTGATTGAAAATAGTCATTTCAAGAAGAGATGATAAAATGCCATGTAGTTTCAAATCAAGAAAACCTCATAGGGTTCGATAATCAATAATGATAACAGTTATCAAGATAGATATCAAATCAACAAAACCTAATGAGTTCAATGATAGATATGGAATAAGCTCATACAAAGGAAAAACCAATTGGCAAATTCCCTCATTGGGGAAACAATAATTAACAAAGTACTGTAATCAAGCCAATACTAACCCTCATAGAGGTTTATCAAAAAAATCAATAGGTACAAGAGGTGCCAGATTGGCGGATCCTCACCTTAGTAGTTTCATAAATATAGTCACCAACTATTGGTCTACGGGACCCACTTCTTCATCACCTAATCTAAAAGAGTAGGTCTAAAGTCAAGGTCCTCGTTTGACCATATAATCAAAATTACATGAATAACAGCATAAAATCAATACTTAATCAGTTGAATCGATAATCTCGATAAAGACATGCTAATAACATTGATATTGTTAAAAGAATATCATTAGGTCCTAAATCATCTAGTTGATTTTGCCACAACATACTAAATTGATAACAACAGTCTAATATCACTTAAAAATCCAATTTTACCTCAAATTTCACATGATAATACAAATCCAAGCTCACTAAACTTAGAACAGTACATGCATGATCCAAATCTTAATTCTATATAATCTCAACTAACCCAATTATTGCCACTTGGGTTCCAAATTCATAAAACGAGGGTTTTTTCCCCTAATTACATAATTAATCAAGATTATTATGTGCTATAACAAAATTCAAGTCCATTAATTTAAGTAATTATATGCATGCCTCAATTTTTCCCAATTAATTCACATGTTCTTCGTTTATACAATACATCGTAAGGTTTGGAGGTATATACATACACATGCTTACAATTTTGATGCAAGTTTCTCATTTTTTCCCAATATTTTTTTATCGAAGCTCTGAATGCATGATCAGCTTGTGTTCATGTAATCCCCTTGATGAGATGAGCAAACTATTTTGTCGCCACCACTATCGGAGACGGTCGCCACCACCACTAGAAAATGTGTTTCAGCTCAAAGAATCAAACCCCTTAATTAATTTCTAGTTCCACTGCTGAATTGATCATCAATTGGCAAGCCTACCACTAATACCATTATGCTGATTTTCCTTAATTTAGCTCACTCCAGTGATCATTTTCTAAAATTGAAGACACTTATGCCATCCTTGAGCTAAACCCAACAAATACCAGTACTTGACCGTGAGTTTCTATTGTTAGAAACCTATAACCGACACCTTCAAAGCTCACCATCGTTGAGCTCAATTTTTTGGCATATCATTGGATGGTTTTGCAAGAAAAAGGTATTAACAAGTTCCTAGAAGTGAGAGAAAGGATTTGGTGTAATGTTTGGTGGGTGTTGCTATTGGCTGGAGAAAGTTATTGAAAGAGGAAGACGCGATGGTATTGGTGAGGATGAAGATGATAAATGGGATTAATTTCAAAAATCAATATTTATAAAGGTAGCATTTTCTTAATTGCAGATCAACCCTCACAAGTTTAATCTAGCTTTCTTTTGAGTCCAGCCCTAAGACTATTTATTGCGTTACATTGACTTCTTAACCAATAATAATCCCACTTTGAGCCACAAAACTTCCAATTGTTGGTCAATCAAGTTTTCCTCAATTTTTAAATAAATGTCAAAACGTTCAAAATTTTTACATTCAAGTCCTTTTTATTTATTTTTGGGCCTTAAATCCAATCAACCAATATCTTGATTTCTAAATCCTTATTTTTCAAAGTATCAATTTTTAGGGGTGTTAAACTCCTCCTCTCTTAAAAGAATTTGGTCCTCAGATTCTCATTTGAGTACTATTTAACAGGCAGAAGATAAGTAGATTCGGTCAATCAATCTACATTTTCGCTTCACTACATTCTATCAGGATTGCTTCTTCAAATTTTGATCTATTGTTCATGCCTTTTAAACACATCATATCTCTTGACTTGTGTGCCTCACTAAGAATCTCTCTTCCATTTCGTCTGGCACACATATTTTTTTTTTATGGAACAAAAATGTACCTTGGTTGTAGGTATTAAACTCAACTTTTCAAAACCTCCAACTTGTTTTCTTTTTGCTTCAACATTCATATATCTTTAATTTGGGTTCATCGCTTTTCATTCTATAATTTGAATGTCACTTATCTCTACAATCTTATTCCTAAGGGTGTTTCACTTCTATTTGACAAGCCACTATCTCCAATTACATATTTAGTTCTTAGAAAAATGAGACAAATGTGAAGGAATGTGAAACACTAGGATTATATAAAGCATTATTATGGATCTCAAAATTAAAGACCATACCTTTTATCACTTCGTTAGGATCTGATACTTCTTCTCCCTTCAGGGTATAGGCATGAGCTTGTACATTCAGTCTCCTACTGGCTCCAACCACCTATTTTTCTTTTTTATTGCAGGTGTTGGGTCGCTTCTTATAGAGCAATCATTTAGGAAATATCGATCGCTTCCATAGCCCATGCATTTGCCTTATTTTCTCCGACAGTTTGACTCATCATGGTGAGTGATCTATGAAACAAACATTGTGTTAGCACCTTCTCTTAAGTCAAATTGGATGTCTTGCCAGATTAAAGGGCTTGTTGGGCAGTACTTCCAACCTAAAGCTTCGGCTATTTTCTTTAGACATTACTCTGCCTTTTGAGGTGCATCTTTTCCTTTCAACCCCTGTCCTTTATTTTTTGGACCTCCTACAGCTTTGATTCAAGTTGCAATACTTTACTTACTGCTTGGTCGTAGTTCATCAAATCATAAGTGGCTAAACCCTTTCTCAATTTCAGTCGTAACCCATGCACACATTGTCAAGCCTGTCGATCTTAATCATTATGAATATAGGGAGCATATTGTGTCAGTTGGCTAAAAATAGCCTCATATCGACTAATAGATGGTACCCCTTAAACTAAAGCCATGAATTTGCACTCTCTGGCTTGTTTGACTACCAAAGGCATTTATTTGTTCATAAATTCCCTAGTAAAGTTCTCCCAAGTCCTACAGGTCCCCATGATGACCAATCGGTGTATAATCATCTTCCACCAGTTGTAGGCTAGTCCATATAGAAGAAATGTAGCGCAACAAACTCTTCACTCATTTAGGTAGCATAAAGTGTCGAATATATCTTCCAAACTCTCTACCCACTCATCTACGTTTCTTTCATCCAGCCCTCCAAGAATCTTTTGAGGATTGAAATGAAGAAACTGCTCTAGGCCTCGATCTTTTGCCATCTCAACAACAGCTCCTACTTCATTACTTAACTATTGATCTTATTGACCAATTCTTAGTCCCCTCTAATGTATAGGTCTAAAAAGGTTTGTGCAATCTCTTCTTCCTGCATGGCTTGAGAGCAAACAAAAGTGCCTTTCGACTTAGAGCCCATCACCCGGGAGGTCTTACTTGTTGCCCAGTAGGTCTTCCCTACTGTTTAGTCCTAGATGGAATAGGTATGTTGAAATCTACTTAAGATGCTATCAATTCCACCAACTCTTCAAAGTTTCCAAAAGAAAAGAAAGAAAAGAGTTAAATGAAATTGAATCAAAGCTATAAACACACAAACCTTAATCATTTTACAATAAACAATGAATCATCCTACAGTGAACAATGCATCTCCTTAGTATCAATGGATCAAATTCATCTCTATCCCTACATCATATAGAAGTTTCCCAAATACACATAATATCTAAAATTCTTACTCAAACCAACCTAGACAAATTATCAATCACAAGTCCCAATAATACACAAATGATATTCAATGCCTAAGTCATTGTAACCTAGGCTTTGATATCCTTTAACTTAATAATATCTTAAACATATCAACAGTCAAGCTTAACTCTACTATCTAAGAGTTCCACATCTCAAGGTTATATTCTAGCATTGCCCAAAATTTTCAAACCTAAGCTTTGATACCACCTCTGTGGCACCCCCACTTGGGATAGCACCTAAGCTGAGGCACCACTCCAGCTCAGACTTAATTTTAATACATAAATAAGCAATACAATCAATATCCTATCAGAAAATTTTTTCATAACTTATTAGAAACATATAACAGTGAATTTCAAACTTAAACAAACCTCATCAAAATACTAAATACATACCATCAAAGGTCTCAGAACATCCAACTAAAAGAAAGATAGACACTAAGATCTATAATCGAAACTTCAAAACATAAAATTACTAGTGGCTAAAAGCATTACAAAGATCTAATAATGCTTTGGATTGAGATTTAGATAGAGGATTACCTTGATAAGCAAATCCAGAAGAAACAAGTGAACACTTCACTGGTTCTAGATTTTGTTTGCTTGCGGCACAGTGAAAGGATTGCGACGATCACCATACCAAATCACCTCCAAATATTTTGGAAAAATTACTAAAGATAGCCAACACCTTGAGGAATCTCCATTTAAAAATTCAAATCAATTTCCATCTAGATCATCCTAAAGAAAATTGAAAAGTTAGACCTTGCGTAGAGAGTTCTCCAAAAATAGAGTAAGGCACATATCTTGCCTCAATTGAAATAGTCCACACACCAATGAGACTTCCTCAATTCTCTAATTCATAAGCTGGAATATATCCAGAGAATTGAAAATGGAGAAGGCTGAAAATTGGTAGGAGAAGGAAGAAAAAGGTAAGCCTTTAACTCATGAAATGCTAGCTTGCACAAGGGGTTGTTTTGGAAGGAAAAATGGAGAATCTAATTCTTCACACCTTTGGCACACCTTTTTCTTTCTCTGGTTGTGTACCTCACTATATTTATATATAAATGTGGATTTATGTGATGCCAAGGTGGCATCACACATTCCATGAAGGGGGCGGCCAAGATTGCTTAGTTGACAAAGGGAATCCAAATTTCACTTAAATTTCATTTTCATCTTAATTACATTTGGAATCTCATTTCAAATTAATTAAGATGTCATCTCAAATCTCATTTGAGTCTTCCCTGCAAAAATGCATTCCTCCTAATTAATCAAATTAAACTCTTTAAGTCAAATTAGCTCAACTCTTTAAGCTTAATTGTTAACTTACCTCTTTAAGTTAACTTGATCAATTGTTGGTCATGTTGGCACCAAATAATTAACTCCTTAATTATTGATCTAATTTAACTATTTAAATTAGTTGATTAATTTAACACTTAAATCAATCAAGCTAAAATTGACCTTCAAACTTAGCACCAAAATTTGGTCCATTAGGATAGAGAGATCATTTTTCTAACTCCTTAGAAAATTCTCTCCATCAATTAGGATGCTAATTGAATTTTGTGTATAACTCAATAGGTTCTACCATTCACTGGACATAGGCTCACAATGCTTGTGACTTTTGAATATCTCATATTCATTCTAGTTTAAACTCCCTTTAAAGTAGTCAACTCAATTCTATTAATCTCATTAATTGAAGAGTACCCAATCTTCATGGTCGATGTCCAATCTCAAGGCCATGAAGCCCAACTAATTAACCAAAATGAATATCCTATAGAACCATCATCGCTCTATGCATGATATGTAAATACGGTCCTTTTGTCTCCTCTCTCCCAAAAAAGGCCTAGGGTAAGATATTTGTCGACTCCCCATTAGCCTTGATACTATGTCTCTATTCTCAATGTTTGAATCCATTTGTGTGACCTCACCTTTCGAAAACTCCTTTTCCATATTGTCACACCTCCCTGTGCAAGGATTTCTTGGAATTGATCATTATAGAATGCATAAGAGATGTACTCGCCTTTCTTAATAACGAGGAGTCGAATTCCATCTTGGATCTCACAAACCTTCATGCCAAGTAACTCATACCTAATCTCCTCCTAAAAGACCTACTAAGCAATCAAGGATGAGTCAAAGTATGAGGATCGGATACATGATTACCATAGATCCTTAGGTCAGAGGACTAATAATATGCACTAGAGTAAATAGGAGAACTAGCCACTTTTGCTATGTAATGGATTCTCTGGTGGGTCTTCAATGCCTTGTTTTCTAACAAACACCCACTAACATGCATCTATATCTCATACAGTTGCTCATGAAATGTACCAAGCTCCAACCCTTAGATTTATGTATCGCTAGTGAAAGTCTATCTGGATCTTAGATGTCTCATCTTATAAGATCCTATGACTTGGATGTTTTAAGATCACAATTATGTGAGACTTATTCCATGGTCACCAAACTAAGTCCCACAGTCTTAGGTGATGTAAGGGCTTCATTTAAATGCAAGTAAAGTGAAATAAAGCATAAGATGAAGGTGGCCATATAGAGGATATCATTCAATCAAGATTGTTTTACAAGATAATAGTTTGTACAAGGCTAATCACATTAGCTTGCAGGGCATTGTTCCAAAACTAACTTAATATTTAGATGCCTTAAGTCATAATTCAATCTTACATATCACAACATTTCTAAGATAAGGCTTAGCATTTAAGAAAACACATATACATATACACTCATCTATTCTATTGCAAAATGTCAATCATCAATCGAGGATTAAAATCTAAGTTCATAACTAAATCCTATCTACGAAAATCAAAGATAAATAAGGGGTAAGTCTAAAGGACTTAGTGAAGGATAATTGTAATAACAGAATATAGTGTTTTGTTGAGGACAAATCAACTCAATAGATCATAGTTTGACAGTTAAATAGAAACATATCAGGACACAGTTGAACAGCCAAGAAATGATCAAACAGTTTAGAAACAATCTATCAATGAGAACATGGTCAAATGACCAAAATATAGTCAAATATCTTAATAGTCTTATACCGATCAAATTGAACTAAACTTACCCAGGCATGACAACCTAGGACAAAACTTATCCAAACACGATAACCTTGTACAGAACTTACCTAAGCATAGCTTGGAACATAACTTACCCAGTCATGAAAACCTGGTACTAAACTTACCCAAGCACACTAACTTAGTAAAGAACATACCCAAGCATACCACATAGTATAGAAATTACCCAAGCATATCGACTTGGTACAAAACTTACCCAAACACATTAGAACAAACTTATACCTATCAAACTGAATATACGCAGGCATGATAGCCTAGTACAAAACTTACCCAAGTATATTGACTTTGTACAGAACTTGCCCGAGCATGTCAGTTTGGTACAAAATTGACCGAAGTGTGACAACCTGATATAGAACTTTCCCAAACATAATAACCTGCTATAAAATTTACCCAATCATGATAACTTGGTACGATAGAAACTAGTTATTTTCAAGGAGAGACGGTAAAATACCAAGTAGTTTCAAATCAAGAGAACCTCATAGGGTTTGATAATCAACAATGATAATGGTAATCAAGATAGCTATCAAATCAATAGAACCTAACAAGTTCAACAATAGATAGAGAATAAGCTTATATAAAGCAAAACCAATTGGCAGATCCCTTACATGGGAAACAATAATTAACAGAGTATGGTAATCAAGCCAATACCAACCTTTATAGGGGTTTATTGAGAAAATCGATAGGTACAAGAAGTGCCAGATTGACAAACCCTTGCTTTCTAGTCTCAAAAATATAGTCACTGACTATTAGTCTGTGGGACCTACTTCTTCATCACAAAATCCAAAAGACTAGGTCAAAAGTCAAGATCCTTATTCAACTATATAATCAAAGTTACACAAATAACGGCCTAAAAATTAATACTGAATTAGCTAAATCAATACTCTTTATAAAAGATATGCAAATAATGCCTATCTTGTTAAAGAAATATAATTAGATCCTAAATTGTCTAGTTGATTTGGCCACAACATACTAAATTGATAATGACAGTCCACCGTCTCGTAAATATCTCAATTTTATCTCAAATTTCACATGATAACACAAATTTGAGCTCACTAACTGAGAACAGTAGATATATGATCCAAATCTTAGTTATGTATCATCTCGATTAACCTAATTAGCGCTACTTAGGGTCCAAATTCATAAAATGAGGATTTCTTCACCTAATTACTTAATTAATCACAATGATTATGCGATATAACAAAATTCAAGTCCATTAATTTGTGTAATCTTATGCATGTCTCAATTTTTCCTAATCAATTCACACATTCTTCGTTTATACAATACATCGTAAAGTTTGGAGACATATACATACATATGCATGCAACTTTAACAGAAGTTTCTCATTTTTACCTAATAACTTTTTATCAAAGCTTCGAATGCACGATTAGCTTACGTGCATGTAATTCTCTCGACGAGATGAGCAAACTATTCTGTCACCATCACCATCAGAGATGGTCCCCCACCACTAGAAGATGCATTTCAGCTCAAGGAATTAACCCTTCAATTAATTTCTAGTTCTACTGCCAAATTGACCATCAATTAGCGAAAAAACCACCAACTGACCACCAATTATCATGTTGATTTTCTTTAATTTTGCTCGCTCTGGTGATCATTTTTCAAAATTGAAGACATGTACACCATCCTTGAGCTAAACACAACAAAGCCTAGTACTTGGCCATAAGTTTTTGTTGTTGGAAACCTGCAATTCATTACCTCCAATGCTCGCCGTCGCCGAGCTAGGAGTTTTGGCATACCACAATATGGTTTTGCAAGAAAGGGGTATTAACAAGTTCTTGGGAATGAGAGAAAGAATTTGGTGTAAAGTTTGGTGGGTGTTCCCATTGGCCAGAGAAAGTAGCTGGAGGAGGAAGATACAATGGTGTTGGTAAGGATAAATATGATGAATGGGGTTAATTTGAAATTTTGATATTTACAAAGCTTGTCTTTTCTTAATTGTAGATTGACCCCCATAAGTTTAATCCAGCCTTCAATAGAGTCCAACAGGTTTTGAGTGTCTTCACTTTAGGCCCAAGACTATTTATTGCCTCACATTGACTCCTTTGACCAATAATAATCCCACTTTGACCCATAAAACTTCCAAATGTTGGTTAATCAAATTTTTCTCAATTTTTAAATCAACCTCAAAACTTCCTAAACTTTTGCAATCAAGTTATTTTTATTTATTTTTAAGCTTTAAAATCTGATCAACCAATATCTTGATTTCTAAATCCTTATTTTTTAAAATACCAAACTTTAGGGGTGTTACACTTCTCACCCTTAAAAGAATTTAGTCCCCAAATTCTCATCTGATCACTGTTCTGACTGGCAAAAGATAAGTAGATTCAGTCAGTCGATCTATATTTTCTCATCACGACATTCTTCCAGGATTTCATTTTCAAGTGCTAATGTATTCTTCATGCCTTTTGAACGCATTGTATCTCTTAACTTGTGCATCTCACTAACAATCTCTCTTCCATTTCTTCTAGCACACATATTTTCTTTTTGTGGAACAGAAGAATACCTTGATTGTTGGTATTAAACTCAACTTTTCATAACCTCCAACTTGTTTTCCTTTTGCTTCAACATCTATATATCTTTTATTTGGGTTCATCGCATTTCATCATGTAATTCAAATTGCACTTATTTCTACAATCCTATTCCTAAAGGCATTTAACTTCTCCTTGACAAGCTACGTTCTCAAGTTACATATTTAGTTATTAGAGAAATGAGACAGATGTGAAAGAATGTAAAGTAATATCACGGATCTCAAAAATTAGAGACCATATCTTCTTTCATTTTGTTAGGATCCGATACTTCTTCTTACTTTAGGGCATAGGCACGAGCTCGTATATTGGGTCTCCCACCAACTCCTACCACCTATTTTACTTTTTCTGCGGGTGCTAGGTCTCTCCTTCTAGGGAATCATTCAAGAAATGTTAGCCACTCCCATAGCCCATGCATCTGTTTTATTTTCTCCAATAATTTGACTCATCATGGTAAAATGATCCACAAAACCCACGCTGAGTTGGCACCTTCTCTTGAGTTTAAATTTGCTATCTTGCTAGATTGAAAAGCTTGTTAGGCAGTTCTTCCAAATTGAAGCTTTAGCTATTTTCTTTCGATATTACTATGCCCTACGAGGTGCATCTTTTCTTTTCAGCCCATGTCCGCTATTTTTTAGATCTTTTGCAGCTTTGATTCAACTTGCAGTGCTTTGCTTGCTACTTAGTTGTAGTTCATCAGATCACAAGTAGCTAAACCCTTTCTCAATTCTGGCTATAACCTTTGCATAAATTGCTGAGGCTGTCAATCTTTATTATTATGAATATAAAGAGCATATTTTGTCAGTTGGCTAAAAGTAGCCTCGTACTGACTAAAAGACAATGCCCCTTGAACTAAAGCTATGAATTCTCATTCTTTGGCATGTTTGACTACTAGGGGTATGTATTTGTTCATAATTCCCTAATGAAGTTCTCCTAAATCCTATGGGTCCCTATGACGACCAATCGGTGTTTAATCATTTTCCACCAGCTACGAGCAAGTCCTAATAGAAGAAATGTAGTGAAATGAACTCTTTGCTCATCTAGGTAACATAAAGTGTCAAATGCCCCCTCTGATGCACAGGGTCTGCTGGTTGATCATTTGAAAAGGTTAGTGAAACCACTTCTTCCTGCACGGTTTGAGAGTAAACAAGTACCTCTTGACTTAGAGCCCATTGCCTAGGAGGTTTTCCTCATCGATCGATAGGTCTTTTCTATCATCTAGTCCTAGATGGAATGAGTACATCAGAAATTTCTTGAGACGTCTTCAATTCCACTAACTCTTTCAAGATTTCAAAAGAAAAGAAGGAGAAAAGTTAAATGAAATAGAATTAAAGCCATAAACATACAGGCCTAAATCATTTGATAATAAACCATAAGTCCTGACACAGTAAGCAACTCATCTCCCTAGTGTCAATGAATCAAATTCATCCCTATCTATGAATCATATAAAAGTTTCCCAAATACACATAATATCCAAAATTCTTACTCAAACCAACCTAAACAAATTATTAGTCACAAATCCTAATAATACCCAAATGATATTCAATGCCTAAATCATCGATGACCTAGGATATGATATCCTTTAATCTAATCACATCTTAAACATATCCATATTTAAGCTTAACTCTATTATCTAAGACTTCCACATCTGTGGATCATATTCTAGCATTGCTTGTTGTTTTCAAGCCTAAGCTTTGATACAACCTCTATGGCACCCCCATTGGGATAGCACCTAAGCTGAGGCACCACTCCAGTTCAACTTAAGAAGATTGTTGTTATCACTACTAGAAGATACATTTCAACTTAGGGAATCAAACCCCCCAATTAATTTCTTATTTCGTTGTCGAATTGACCATTAATTGGCTAAAAAACTGCCAACCAACCATCAACCATCGTGCATATTTTCCTTACTTTTGCTCACTCTGATAATCATTTTTGGAAATTGAAGACACTTACACCATCCTTGAGCTAAACCCAACAAAGCCCAGTACTTGACCATGAGTTTTTGTTACTAGAAATCAGCAACCTGTCACATTAGAAGCTCGCCATCGTCGACCTAGATTTTCTAACATACTGCAAGATGGTCTTGCAAGAAAAAAATATTAACGAGTTCTTAAAAAAGAATTAGGAGGTCTCATTGGTGTGTGGACTATTTCAATAGAGGTAAGACGTGCACCTTACTCTGTTTCTAGAGAGCTCTCTATGCAATGTCCAACTTTATGATTTTCTCCAGGACGATCTAGATGGCCAATCAATCTAAATTTTTTATTTGAGATTCTTCAATATGTTGGCTATCTCTAGTAATTTTTCTAGAAGTTTTGGAGGCAATTTGGTAGGGTGATCGTCACAATCCTTTTGCTATGCCATGAGCAGATAGAATCTGGAACTAGTGAAGTGTTAACTTATTTCTTCTCGAATTTGATTATCAAGGTAATCATTTATCTAAATCTGAATCCAAGGTAAGATTAGATCCCTAAGATGCTTGTAGGCACTATTTATTTTATGTTTTGAAGTTTTGGTTATAGATCTTAGTGCCTATCTTGCCTTCAAAAGCAACCAAGATTTCTTGAAAGATTACCTTAGAAGAAGAGACCCAATACCCACAAAAAAAGAAACAGGTGGTTGAAGCCTATTGGAGATTGAACATACGAGCTCGTGTCTATACTCAGAAGGAAGAAAAAGTACCAAATCCTAATGAAGTGACAAAAGGTATGGTCTCCAATTTTTGAGATCCGTGATAATGCTTTATATAATCCAGGTATTTCACATTCCATCACATCTATCTCATTTTTCTGAGAACTAAATATGTAAATGGAGATCATGGCTTGTCAAATAAAAGCTAAATGCCCTTCGGAATAGGATTGTTTGGATAAGTGCGATTCCAATTACGGGATGAAATGCGATGAACCCAATCAAAGATTTATGGATGTTGAAGCAGAAGGAAAGCAAGTTGGAAGTTTTGAAGAGTTGAGTTTAATACCAACAACCAAGGTACACTTTTGCTCCATAAAAGAAAATATGTGTGCTAGATGAAATGGAAGAGAGATTGTTAGTGAGGCACACAAATCAAGAGATAAGATGTGTTCGAAAGTTATGAAAAATGCATTAGAACTAGAGAAAGCAATCCTGGCAGAATGTAGTGAAGAGAAAATATAGATAGATTGAGTGAATCTACTTATTTGTTGCCAATCGGCATAGTGCTCAAATGAGAATTTGGGGACCAAATTCTTTTAAGAGGGGAATAGTGTAACACCTTTAAGATTCGATATTTTAAAAAATAAGTATTTAGAAATCAAGATATTGGTTGATCGAATTTTAGGGCTAAAAAATAAATAAAAAGGACTTGTTTGAAAAATTTTTGGAAGTTATGAGGTTGATTTGAAAATTGAGAAAAACTTGATTGACCAACATTTGGAAGTTTTGTGGGTCAAAGTGGGATTATTATTGGTCAAATGAGTCAACGTGAGGCAATGAATAGTTTTGGGATAGAAGTGAAGACACTCAAAATCTATTGGACTCAACTGAAGGCTGGATTAAACTTATGGTGTCAATCTGCAATCAAGAAAAGGTTACCATTATAATATTGAATTTTCAAATTAGCCCTATTCATCATTTTTATCCTCACCAACACCACCGCATCTTCCTCCTCTAGCCACGTCCTCTGGCAAACAACAACATCCACCAAACTTTACGCTGGAATAGAACTAGAGAATTGACAATGGATGAGGTCTAAAAATGGTAGGAGTAGGAAGAAAAAGCTAAGCCTTCAACTCATGAAGTGCTAGCTAGGAAAAGGGATTATTTTTGGAGAGAATGAAGAATCTAATTCTTCACACCTTTTGGCACACCTAGATCTCTCTCTGGTTGACTCCTTTACTATATCTACATGTAGATGAGAATTTGTGTGATACCAAGGTGGTATCACACATTCCATGAACGGGGGCGGCTAAGGGGTACTTAGGTGGCAAGAGGATTCCAAATTTTATTTGAATTTCATTTGTATTTTAATTACATTTGGAATCTCATTTCAAATTAATTAAGATACCATCTCAAATCTCATTTGAGTCTTCCCTTCAAAATGCATTCCGTCTAATTAATCAAATTAAACTTTTTAATTTAATTAGTTATGCTTTGACTTAACTCTTTAAGTCAAACTAGCTTAACTCTTTAAGTTCAATTGTTAACTTAGCTCTTTAAGTTAACCTGATCAATTGATGGTCAAGTTGGCACCAAATAATTAACTCCTTAATTATTGGTCCAATTTAATTCTTTAAATTAGTTGATTACTTTAACACTTAAATCAATCAAGCCAAAATTGACCTTCAAACTTGGCACCACAATTTGGTCCATTAGGATAGAGAGATCCCTTTTCTAACTCCTTAAAAAGTTCTCTTCATCAATTAGGAAGCTAATTGGATTTTGTGTGTAACCCAATAGATTCTACCATTCATTGGACATGGGCTCACAATGCCTTGTGACTTTTGAATATCTTATATTCATTCTAGTTTAAAACTTCTTTTAAACTAGTCGACTCAATTTAATTAATCTCACTCAAATAGTACCCAATCTCCATAGTCAATGTCCAACCTCAAGCCCATGGAGTCTAACTAACTGGTTGAAATGAATATTTTGGAAAACTATCACGCTCTATGCATTCCATGCAAATACGATCCTTCCATCTTCTATCTCCCGAAAGAGGCCTAGGATAAGATAATTTGTTGGCTCCCTATTAGCCTCAATACTATGTCTTTATTCTCAATATTCAAATCCATTTGTGTGACCTTACCTCTGAAATTTTTTTTCCATATTTTCACACCACCTTGCACAAGAATTTTTTGGAATCGATCATTATAAAACACATAGGAGATGTACTCGCCCTTCACAATAGCGAGCAATTGAATTTCATCTTAAATCTCACAAACCTCCATGCCAAGTAGCTCATACCTAATCTCAACCTAAAAGACCCGCTAAGTGGTCAAGGATGCGTCAAAGTATGAGGACCATACACAAGGTTACCATAGATCCTTAGGTTAGAGGACTAATAATATGCACTAACATAAGCAGGAGAACTTGCCAGGACCGACTTGCCACTTCGACTATCTAGTGGATTCTCTAGTGGGTCTTTAGTACTTTATTTTCTAACAAGCACCCACTAATATGCACATGTATCTCATATAGTTGCTCATGAAACGAAGCAATCTCCAACCCTTGGATTTACACATCGTTAATGTAAGTTTATTAGGATCTTAGATACTTCATCTTATAAGATCTTATAACTTGGAAGTTTTAAGATCATGATCGTGTGAGATTTATTCTATGATCACCAAACCAAGTCTTGCAATCTTAGGTGATCTAAGGGCTTCATCCAACTACAAGTAAAGTATAATAAAGCATAAGATGAATGTGGCCATATGGAGGATACCATTCAATCAAGATTGTTTTACAAGATAATTGTTTGTACAAGGCCAATCCCATTGGCTTACAAAGTACTATTCCAACAATCTCTCACTTACCCTAAAGCCAATGCTCGATGGCCTTAAGAGCCATCTTCTCAAGATGTCTCTTTTGCGATAGGGTTTTGTTAGTGGATCTACTATGTTCTCTTTTGAGGCAACTCTCTCTACTCGAATGTTGCCTCTATCAATGATCTCTCGAATTAAATGATATCATTTCAATATGTGCTTGGATTGTTGATGAGATCTTATCTCTTTAGCTTGCACTACCGCCCCATTGTTATCACATAAGACAACAACTGGCTCAGCAATGCTAGGCACTATATTTAACTCTTGGTGGTATCTTTCTTGATGTTGATCCACAACATATCTTTCATGCATAACTCCTTTTGTTCTCTAAGTATAAATCCTAGCAAAATCAATTTTCTTTCCTAGCATGGGATGGAAGAGAAATAAAGTCAAAATATAAATGATGCGTGGAAACATGAAGAAGCAAGCACATGTATACAAGTAAAAGCTATGAGTCTAAGAGAAAAATATGTCAAGTACCAGAAAGTAATATATAGGTGACATCAAAAGAAGAACTAAAGAAAACTACACAAAGATTGCAATGAACTTATCTAGATGAATATAGGAAGGAGAGCTACTCCACTCACGGGAGACACCCCATCCCTCGTCTTGTACCAAAAAATAAAAAAAAAGAATCTATCTTTTCAAGGATCCCTTGATAAAGACAACCCACACAAAAACTTACTATTTCACATAGGTAAAGAATGGAAGAATGGTTTATTTCACACCTTACACCTGTCAAATAAATCATGGTAGCTAACTAAAGATATTAGCAAACTTAACTCCCTGAAATACATCTGAAACCTAACAAAAGACATAAAAAAATTTGACACAAATTGGCTCTAGCACATGCTATAACTCTAGACTATATTTAGTACAAGAGGTTCTAGAATGAATGAAAATCCACAAGTCAAATAGCTACTAAAAATAGTGAATACTCACTAGGAGGAGACACCATATTTTTTTAAGATGAAGAAAAGATAAAATTAAACTCATTAGAGGTGCATATATTATGCCTAAAAGATAAAATTAAACTCATTAGAGGTGCATATATTATGCCTCAAGATTTCTAATTCTTCTAGTTTAAGTAAACAATTGATTTCCATTGCTTTAGCTAAGCAACTATCCACAACAAGAATTCCCTTAGATTCCTCATCAAAAGAACCCTCCTATTTGGATTTAAAACTAGACGATGAAGATGACTTATCAGTTCCACCCATATTATGAGACTTCTAAAACTCTTCGAAATATTTTAAGATTTAGACTGACAACACTTTCGATGAAAAATTGATGTATGTTGCAATGCCACAAGGAGGGTGACCCTTGCGAATGCAAACTAATCCCAGTTCTAGCTCCAAGTATTGTGTGGGCACCTTGGGGAGTGTTTATAAGGGCTTGCCCAAAAGCGCCTCATGGGCGCCCAAGGCCACTGCTCTACATGTACTATAGTTGGGTACCGCATAAGCGGCTGCCTTGGGCACCCAAAGAGCGCCCAACTACTGGTTGGCCAGCGAAGAGAACTCCACGGGTCACTCTATTTGCTTATTTAGGTTTGATTACTTGAAGACTTCTGCCCCAAGTTTGACTTAAAATTAGACTTTTTCTTAGACATATTTTGACTTGATAAAACCCCCAAAATTTTTGTTGACTCTAAAAAGTTGTGAAAAACCTCACAAGCAAGAAAGTCAAGGATAAGTAAAATAAAGAGTCAAGGGTAAGGAAGATATTACCATGAAGATTCATCTCAATACTCCTGTTGGTACCTTCCTTCCACTTTCTCTCTCTCTCTCTTCTTAGTTAAGATGGAATTTTTCTTCTTTTTGCTAATTCCTTAGGCGCCAACAAAGCCACCTTTATGAAGCTCTTCTTAGAGATCTTAAAGAATTTGAGACGTACTCAACCTCAACTTAAACAAAGGTTGAAATTTGAAGACATCTCACTGAAGAATAATTATTCATCTAATAAACTTTATTTCTAATAAATTAAAATAAAGAAAAATTAACAAAGTAAATTTATAATATATTTTTGATATAAAATTAAAATTTCCCTATCGAAAGGATAGGCTTGATTATATTGCTAAAAATTGACTATAAGAACAATTTATTATATTGATAAAAAATGACATTAAAACTAAAGTTAATGAACTAAGTAAAAGTGCCAAACATAAAGAGTGGCAGAAAAACTCTGATGGGCCTAAATTCATTAAGGCTAGAAATTATAAACATCAAGTCCCATATAGAACTTTGGCACAAGAAATCATTTACAAAAATCACAAATTCAAAGAAATTTTGAGAACAAAAGATCTCTCTGCACATATTGTAGAGAAAAACAAATTGACACACTACTGCCTTTGGAAAAGGACTTTGCTTCATTCACAAGTAGCACAACTAATGAAAACAAAGAGCTAAAACAATAAATAAAAGGATTAATAGCCCTTATTCAAGTACAAAAATAGTTAGTTTAGGATTTTTTCTGGAAAATCTTAGTGTGGATAAATCGAGTATTTAATAACAAATTTTAGATAGGAAATAATAATGCCTTCCCTCATGGCTGTATTCAAGAAGAGGTTTATATGTTACCACTAGATGGATATAGCAAGGCAAAACCTGGACAGGATTGCATACTCTTGAGATCACTCTATGGGCTGAAATAGGCCTTAAACAATAGAATGTGGAGTTCATAGCTCAATTGCAATGGTTTGGCTTTCAACAATTTGTTCATCACCATTGTTTGTTCATTAAACTATCAGTTGGCTCTTTTTTGGCTCTACTGTTATATGTGGATGATGTTCTAATTGCTGTGAATAATGAAGATGACATTACAGGAGTTAAAAAGTTTCTATATGTTAAGCTAAAAATCAAAAACCTTGGTCGTACTTTCTTGAGGTGGAAATTGCAAAATCTGTGCGTGGCACATGTATGAATCGAAAGAACTATATTCTTGATATCCTCCAAGGTACATGATTATTAAAATGCAAGCCAGTCTCTGCACTGTTCCCAGAGAACCTCATTCTAATATAAGAGAGCACTCCTTATTCAGACCTAGTTCAATACAGCCATTTGATTGGAAGATTTATCTACCTCAATCTTACTAGACCAAACTTGACATACAATGTTCAGCAACTGAGCTAGTTCCGTAGTAGTCCAACTAATATTCACTACCAAAGTAACTGCCTATGCTATTTGCTACCTAAATGGCTGCCCCTTTAAAGGATTATTCTTTGCAACTAAAAATACTCTACAGCTCACCACATGCTCAGATGTAGATTGGGCTGCTTGCACAAACACAAAGCGGTATGCCACTGGCTACTACGTTTTCCTAGGAGATTCTGATATCATGGAAAACAAAGAAACAACGTACTGTATCTCCTTCATTTGTTTTGGCAGAATATACGAGCTCGGCATCCACAGTCTATGAACTTCAATGGCTTTTCTATCTGCTCAAAGATTTTTCATGCTCCTATTAGCCTCCCAATTCCACTTTATTGTGACAACAAAGCTGTCATACATATTACAGAAAATCCAGTCTTTCACGAGAGGACCAGACACTTGGATATTGATTGTCATATCGTTTGGGACCAATTCAAGCAAGGGTTCGTTGCTCTGCAACAAGTATCTACCAATTTTCAGTTGGCTGACATCTTCACCAAGGCTATTTCGAGTTCAGTTTTCCAATGAATTTCGTCCAAATTGGATTTGCATGATGTTCATCAAGCTCCAATTTCGATGGGGGAGGAGGCGTACAAACCTCATGCATGTATACATTTATTAGTTAGGTGTATTGTTAGCTGAGTCAGTAATTAGTTAGCTAGTTAGTCGGTGATTGGTTGTTAACTAATAGTTAGTTAGTTAGTCTTCAGTAGCAAACTTGTGTAAATACTTGTTAAACCCTAATTTGAAGATACTTTTCATTATTCTCATTTACTTAGTTTTCATATCTCCATTATTCCTCCAAATTCTTCCAAGATGAAGCCCCACACACTCGAACAAAATTTAGTTAAGAAGATTACCTCTTCATCTTTGCAAGTGGAAGTGAAAGTAAAATTCTTGTTGCTTGGGTCTTCAAAAATAACAAAATGTAGCTTAGAAGACAGAATAGTAAGTTAGGAACTGAGCTATAGAAACAATGGTGGAGGAGCCAAAAACGTATTTATGAGAGCTTATTTGAGAATTTTTTGTGATTTAAATTTAAGGAAAGGTTTATTTTTATCTTATTCATTTAAGTGCGGAGTAATTTTAAGACTAAAAATTTAATGGAGAATAAGAGTACAAACGAATCAAGCCAATTTGTGAGCTTGACGAGTTGACTCGAAAACTGATTGAGCTCGTGTAAATTTCGAGTTGAGCTTGAGCTAAACAATTCTTGTTCACAAATTCAAGAGTTTATATTTTTTATTTAAAAAAATATTTATATATATATAAATAAAATATATTATTTTTAAAATTTTTTATAAAATAATTTAATTTATTGAGCTCAAGTTTGACTCAAACTCGAGCTTATAACTAATTTTAAATATAATAAAATAAAATATACTAATTAATTTTTTTTATAAAATAATTTAATTTTTTAAGCTTAAGATTTAGCCGAACTCATGTTTATAATTTGATTATGAGTTTGAACTTCATGAATTGAGTTAAGTTCAGTTGAACTTGAACAATTGCTCGAATTGAGGCCGAACCTCAATTTTTTTTGAGTTTCAAAATCAAGCTTGATTCATTTAATTCGAATTTGAGTTCGAACCTAAAAAATAATTCAAAATTGGCCCCAACTTACTTCGTTTGTATCCTTAGTTGGGAATTGGGAAGGGACGTTAAAAAAAAAAAACTAATGGGAATTGATTCGTGCTGACAACAATAAGCTAATATATTGAATTTTTACTTTTCTTATTGTCGTTTCATCTCGTCCATTTTGCTTTCTTTCAGTCGGAGGAGCTATGGCAAATATGGCCCTGGCGTCAACACTTCGTCGATTATTTCAAGACCCTCAAGTAATAGTTCATTGAACCCTTTTTGCTCCCTCTATTGCCATTTTTGCTTAATTCCTTCTGAAGGAATTTGATTTCAGCCTCAGCATTAATAGTAATTCCTGTTGGAAAACAATGTTACTAGAGTTGAATTCTTCGAATTGTACAATGCCTCGAATTGTACAAGTCCTGAGTCTGGTAATATAATTGATGTGCAGTGTGCATAAAAGGGTCGAATTTCCCATTTTCTTTTTTCCTTTTCCTGATTATAGTTTTATACATCATGAAGAAAAGTGAAGCTAACAGGGAAGTGCAAAAAGTAATAGCCTTAGTAATTAGAATGAATTATGGCTTTATTTATATGCTAAAGGATTGAGGGGTAAACATACTATGTCGAATGACGGTGCAGTATCGGGTTCCCCCCCCCCCCCCCCCCAACTTTTTTTTCTTTTTTCCTGTTTTTTTTGGGGGGAGGGGCGAGGAGGGGGGGAGGGGGGTGGAGAAAACAAATTTGGAAATAGTAGCATTTGAAAGATGGGACGATTGCCCTTGATTAGCTTAGAACATCTTGGCGTGTCTTCTGTATTTCTGCTTCTGAAATTATTACTTCCAAAAGCTAGATATTGATTTTGGCTTCGTTATCTTCTTTGCTATTAGACGGTTCTTTATTGTCAAAGCTGTTTATTTCCTTTCGTTTTGGCAGTCCATTGTGTTGGCTGTGAACTGGGACTTAACTCATCGTGAAATAGACAATTTTGATTTGGAGTTCTTTGCAATGCAACATATATTAATTCTAAGTTCTGGTTGAATTGGTGCTTGTTTCCCTTGGGTGCTAACTGTTAAGTGCTTTTGGCTGCTGGTTTAATTTATTTCATTCCCTTTCCCCGTTGCAGCATCATGTCATTGTCGACAGCCTGCCAAAGGATGTCAAAGCAGATAGTCCTGCAGTTTTTATCAACTACAGTTCTTGGACAAAATTTAAGTGCTTGAGGTAGAAAACTTCATGTCAGTTTTTACTATGATGAAATTGCTTTGAGTTTGTTTAAAAATTGTTATTGCTTGTTATTGGTTACAAAGTTGGATTTTTATACATTCTATTGTTGTATGTTGACTTTTTAGTTTTCAAATCCCCAACTTCCAATTCAATTGGCCCGATGCAGCAATCTCTGCAGGCAATGGCAGTTATCGCAACAATATAATGCTTATGAATGATTACATGAATAATATTTTGGACGGTATTGATGTTGTGTTTGTCGTCGCAAAGTTAGTCTTTTTCCTTTACATATGACAAAATCATACCCGCAAAACAGTGTGCTTCACTGGATGCTGGAGTTTGCCTGATATCCTTATGAAGAAATGTATATTTGTTATGAAGTATACTTGACATGCCCGTCATCCCTCCTTGAAGATACACTTATCATGATCCTCCGATCTAGATGTTCATTCAAGGGCCTTCCATGCTAAAATGCGCCACCTATTTATAATCCTGCTTTTTAATTTGTTTTGTTTTAGTAGAACTTTTGCTGTACTCACTGAATGTACTGTTATTGCATTGCTGATTCTTTACCTTCTGAGGTTCCGGTCATTAATTTACTGTAGCTCCTCGGAGGCAGGTAAGAGACTTTTACTCAAGCCAATATCTGCTATTGGTTCAGGTAATATCAACAACGTTTGTATATATAAGCACCTTATATGTTTTGTTTGTTTCAGAACAAAATCATATGCATGAATAGAGGCTTAGAGGCATCAATTACAGATCCAAAAGGAGAATGTAGTTACAATTAAAAATGTTGAGATAGTTGTGGAATCTAAAGATGACGACAAGATGCAAGTGAGTGTCTCCTGTTCAACCTTCCACCTGCTTTAGTTCAATTGTTCCTGTCTAGTAGTGATTTCTCCATATATTTTCTGAAAATAGGTTTAACTTTTTTTAAGTAAGGAAATATGATCTGGATATAAGCTTTACATAAATGTAGAAAACTTTCTTGTCATCAGGAAAAATATGAAAGCTTAAATTTCTATGGTCATACATGATTATTGGTTTCCTGAAATACAGATAAACAAAGCTCAAGGGTTTTCTAATAAGTTGTCAAAATATATGCATTTAAAAATATTCATTTCGACTGCTGATTGGGACATAGCTATTTGTTTATGCTATAATTTGCAAAAAGCCCAGTTTATTGGAATGAAATTCCTGCATGTGGTTGAAGTGATGAAATGACACTCGACCTAGATGTTTGATCTGTATTTGGTAGAGACACTTCCAAATTAGGAATATTCACCATAAAATCTGAGCTTGTGTGTCTCTATTTGAAATTTTCTGTTTCTAACTTTCCCTGGATTCTTTGTTTGTTCTGCATCAGGTAAGGGTAGATTTGACAGGGAAAGAAACACAGATAGTGTTCGACAAAATTCTGAGAAACTTAGCATGTACAGCTCCGCCGATTCCAGGTTTTCGCAGAGAAAAAGGAGGTAACTGTTTTCATTGTTTTTCAATAATGAGACTTTGCTCATTTTTGTTAACCAATAGAATTGTTTTTTGCCTCTAGTAAAAGTAGGAAATGTATTTTGCTGCTTTTTTCTGGGTGGTAACTTGAGAACTTCATTTGAAGTTGGCACCACCAACTTGTTTAGTTTCTTGCAAGATACATATAATCAATTATCCTCTCATGCATGCAACTCATTCATATAGATAGAAATTGAGATATTATCAAGATAGTTTCACATAATTAGTGACTTTTTAGATGCTTATTTGTATAGCTTGAGCTCTAGAGATTTTTATGATGTGAGAATAATATATTTTCATGTATCATCTCAAATCATATGAATCATTATTCTATCAACTAAAGATTTGCTTTGAGATGATAAATGTTATCCGGAAAGACCAAAGTGAATGACTTGTCCACTGCTAAAAGCAGACAATATCTTCAGCCAATATAAGATTTTCTTTTTGTAGTTTGATTTTATTTTTATTTGTTGAACACTGGTGTTTGCTGCACATCCATGAGTCTAGTCATGAGGTGGAGTGAATGAAGAGACTTAAATTCTGAAAAATCAATCTGAGAACTTCCATGAATTATTTCTTGTCAACTTATTCACAACTTTTGTTGCAATGCTAACTTTCTTTTATTTTAGTTACAATTTTTGGGTTTTCAAAGGGTAGGCACTTCTGCACAATGTGCTGCAGATAACAGGAAATGCGAATATGCGATACACCCATGAATTTGTGAACCATAAGATGAAATTACAAATTGCAATACATTCATAAGAAGCCTCAGTTTGCACAACCATGAGTAGAGATTTCCTCTGGACATGTTATCTCATTTGAAAGTACATAACAAAATCCACTGCAGTCCATCAGGTGGTACACAGCAAATCAATATTGATATGGAGGGTTCCAATATGCCAAAGCTAATTAACTACCACATTTTCTATGTGATTTCAGTGCTTTGTTTTCGTGCCTTACTCTCCTATCTTGAAATTTTTTTACTTTTTCTAGAAAAGACTCCAGGAACATGCCAATAATGATTTTCAGGTTCATTTCTGTTTTTATGTGCATGGTGGCTTCTGCAGGGAAGACATCTAAGGTAAATTGCTCTGTTTCTTTTCATATTTTGTTTTGTGGCACTAAATATGTCTGCCTTTTGAACTGAGTGGTGACATGAGTGCTGCTGTATGCCTCATTTTGTCATAACTCCAATTCACTGATTCTTAAAAATTCAGGTGAAGTTCAATTTCCATGCATATCATTTGTAACATGAGAAGAGTATATGCTGAATGACATATCTATATTTGGAAGCAACACTTATTTGTGCAAGTATGCTCGTCAATGGTCTTCATGAAAAGGTAGAATTAAGAAAAATGTTTAATGAGGCATGGATTTTTTTTTGGATCTTGTTATTGTATAATTGACCTGATCAAAAGATGATCCTTTTCATTTAGCTGGCGGCTTGTGTGTTTGAGAAGGCTGTTTGGCAAGTCTCATATTTGTTCTTGGAATCTTTTTTGCTTGTACTGAGTTATATTACATGTCAGGTGCACACAAACTAATTTCTGCACATTGATCTGTATGTTTTTTCATTCCCACCTTTCTTAATTATTATTATATAAATACCTTGATCTGTATGTTGAAGATTTCAACCTCTTATTTTTTATTTTTTATTGGGGACAATGTAAACTGTAATTGGCTACCAAAAGAGAGTTTGTGTCCTAAAGGCATATTCATACGTCCCAATCACGTGTCTTGCTTGTTCTGGTAATTGAGTGTTAGCTCCACGAGCAGGCCAAACCTTGAACCCATGACCTCTAAAATTTACTGTTCTCTCCCCCTAATGGAGTAATACTCATAATAATATCTCAAATTTTTGAATGGCTACATATTGTGTCATAGAAGCTTACTGCCTCATCTTTAAGTGCTGAGAGTGCTTTTATTATGATCAAATTTGTTCACACATTAAATTCTCATCACGAAAGGCACCTGTGGTAGTCAGTTTCAATCTATTTTTGGGGAGTGACAAGAATGGTTGCCTATTTGCAGATTCTGTACATATGGCAATTACCTCATCCACCATACTCGTTGTTTAGATTGATGACTTAATACTCATACAAAATTGTTCTGTAGTGAAGGATTTCTGATACTATTCCGTCACTAAAATAAGTGAATTCGAAGTCGTATTGTGATTTATGTTTAAATTCTAATTGGATGCAAGAAATTATGGAGTATAGATGTCAATCATATTGACAAAATATTTGATATACATGGAACTTCTAAATTCTTATTCAAGGTAGTTATTTTAACAAGTTGATGTGTGTGTAGGGGATATTATGCAGATTTCCTGTCATAATTGTTGGGTATTGATATGTTTACTTGATAGAAAGGAGACTCCCATTCCTAATCATTTCCAAGTGCTCACCTGATACCCAAGGATGGTTATTCTTGTTATGAAACTTAGATTTGAATATGAGGCAACATTTAAACCAACAAACTGATGTTTCTCATTTTTGATATAAATTTAAAATGCGGTATGATGTGCTTCAATCTTCTTTTGATTTTTATATGATTCCTCAGTTTTTAAATGCAGGTCCCAAAGGATTTTCTTCTACAAATTCTTGGTGAAGATCGAGTTCCCAACTTTGTTATTCAAGAAATTGTCAGCTCTACATTAGCTGATTATGTGAAGAAGGCAAGTGCTCATTATTACATTTGCTTGACAATGTTTTCTTGATGTAGCTAAGGTAACTTTTCTGGCTAGGAAGATCTGACTGTTAAGGACAAGAAGATTAACACCATACAGACTGCAGAAGAACTAAAGTCAGTGTTTATCCCTGGAAATGATTTTGGATTCAATGCAACCCTGGAGGTTGAAAAATCCATGCAAGACTCCACCTAACTGCCAAAGTATAGTCTGTTTGGACAGGTTTTTGAATACGATTAAGGCAAATAAGTACATTAGCAAAGTATATATAGGAGCCAGTCGATTCTATTTTGTTCAGGTTTTGCCCCTCTCTCTCTCTCTCTCTCTCTCTCTCTCTCTCTCTCTCTCTGTATACATTTTTGTAGTTTTTTGGTATCTCAGTTTTTCCGTTTGTGTTGAATATAAAATTCATACTGTAGTTTTGCCATTAATGCCAGAATGATGTTCAAGTACTTCAATTTTGTCTTAAGTGTTATATTTGTCATAATAATGGTTTTGCCCTTTTAAACTACAGGATAATTTTAAATACTCATTTAATTTTATGCCTACATAAATAGAAAAAGGGGAAAATATATATATATATATATATATAGCTGGTCTCAGAGCAATTTTGATTTGAAGTCCCTGGTTTTCATATTGGAAACTCTTACTTTCTTGAATGATATGATAACTTGCTTTGTTTTGTTGGACTGGAGCGGTTAGGTCTGGTTCAACTAATGCTTGTGTTGTGCTTCGAAACAGCCAAAACCAATACCGCAGCCATGTAGTCTAGGCAACTCAGATATTAAAGTAACTAAAATATTATCTTTTGGACTATCGCCATCTTAAACTTTTCAAGTTTGTTCCTATCGTAAGTTCACCCATCTACTTTGGGCATATTTTAATAACAAAATTAAGTATTTTAAAACAGAAAATATCTTAATATTGTTAAAAAAATTTACAACTTATTCGTCGCTCATGAAAAGAATAAATGCCTATTTATGTGAAATATCGAATTCTTATTTTCTTGTTAAAGAGTTATAAATTTGAGAAATGAATAACTATAAACTAATTTAACTGTAAATCCTCAATTTATCAAAGTTTTTAAAACTTAAATATTCTTATAATGGTGCTTTTTAAGTAATGTAAAATAGTTTTAGATAAAATCATATATATATAATATAATAAATAATTTAATTTAAAAAAATTATTTCAAATATAAAAAATATCCTATAACATTTATAGACTCACAATTTTTTATATTTTTAATTTTAGGCTTTTAGCAAATAGAATGAATATAATTATAATAATATACAAATTATTTCAATATTAAAATTTTTGATGTATCACAGTAAACACATGCTAGTATACTATATGTGATAATGAGGGAAATCAACTTTACTAAATAATTCCTGTTTACGAAAGGCCGGCAGCCCAATTCAAGTTTATGATTGACAATGGTCCTTTGCCTATATAAAATTATGTAATGAAGCAGCCTATGATAAGAATCCAAGAATATCCAAAAAAGCACACGAAGCATCACAGTCCATCATGATCCAAGGTAGCTAGAGAGAAAGGGTTGCATCTTGAAAGAGTGACAGTTAAAGGATGGTACTTGAAGCTACTTGAAGCTGCTTATAGAGAAAATGAGAGTTGTACTACTGGTGAGTCGA
>JACGDI010005271.1:840171-860638 GCA_014898725.1 Jacaranda copaia | reverse complement strand
GTGAGAGCAGGCATTGCAGTGTGCCTGTTTAGAGTAGCAGACAACTGAACTGATATTTGAGCAAAAATCTGCTCACTTATTAGCTGCATAAACTGGGGCATGGTGAGCTTCACTACCTGCTCCTGGGGGATGCTAGTGCACGGAGCATTGGTGTTTTGCTAGGGGTTAGGGAGAGGTGGAGAAGTGGACCTTTGGTTCTCTTCCCTTCCTGATGTTACTCAGCATGTGTTTACCATTTTTTTCCTACAATCTCGATGGCTTCCCACAGACAGTGCCAAATGATGCTACTTGATGCTGCTTATAGAGGAAATAAGAGTTGTGTTACTGGTAAGTCGATTAAGGAGGTTGGGTACTTAGGATGGTGCATAACTTTGGGACTTAAGATTTGCAACCACAACACACGTTAAACTAGCGAGGTGCCCCCGAGAAGGCACTTCAACACTCAAGTTAGTTTTGGTCGAGATAGAGAGATTGAACGGAATATAGAGAATGTAAAATTTGTAGTGTATGGGATATTATCTTGAGCGTGGTTGGGCCTGGAGTATTTATAGCTTTCTATGGGTGTGAATTTACCCAAGTACCTCTATCAGGTGTATTAACTTTTTCTCATGCCAGGGGGTTGGGAGTCATTCCATGTTCAGACCACGATACTGTGTCAGGTGGTTAAATCTCTTATTTTTCCAGATAAATCATGCCAGTAGGGGCACGTCTCTACAAATATTATTGGCAGAATTTTCAGAGTTGTCAGAGTTGTTAGCAGTGGTTGCATAGGCTGCCACGTGTCATTAGTGCTAAGGAACTCAACCTATCAGACTAATAAACACAATAGGAATCTGAGTGAATATCGGAGTGGTCTTAAGGTTGATTCATGTCGACAAGACTCGAATGTTTAAACTTTTGGAGTGGTCCTGAGGTCGATACGGGTCGGCTGCAGATCTTACCAAGTAAAGTTGATATCGGTCGACCAAACAGATTTACTGTTGGGCCTCATGGGCTGTCTCATTTGATGTTGGGCCTATTGGGTCTACTGGGTTATCTTATATCAGTACTAGCTTTCTGTATCTCTTAGGGGTTGCGGCACTAGTGTGAGTTTGAACTCTAGTAGCAATAGGCATTCACTAGGTAGAATCTTCTTAGAGGGAAAAGTGTATGTCCGTCCTCTGAGGCTAGGGGGATAGGAGCAATATCACTCTCAGAATTGGCTCTTCAGTTAGTTCTCTTCCAAGAAGATAAAGCCCCTTGGCTTTGACAAGAGGATTCTTGTTGCTCTGAAAGGCATAGCTCTTTAGCATATTGCCGAGTCGGCGACCACGTTGGCCGTAGTTTGAGTAGTAGCATTCTTTAGCATGGTCTTCAATACCTCATGTATCATTTGCAGGATAAGATCTTCAGAAGGTGGTGCCTGTTATGCAGACATCTCCTCCGATGTTGGTCTTACATTTTGAGCTAGCTATGGCACTAAAGTGATTGTGCTTTAGATGGTAGCTCTCCGCATTTTTTGACATTGGACCACATGGTTGTTAGAGTCGCGAGCTTTGGATCTCATATGTATTCTTAGAATTTCTTTTGCCTTGCTAAAAGTTTCTACAAACAATGCCAAAATAATGCTGCATGAAAATGGAGTCAAGATCCTTTTTAATAGCCACAAGGTTTGTTTTTTCTGGAACTCGTGTAAAGCGATCCCAATTCTCAAATATTTGTGATTTTTTGAAAATAATTTTTTGTCCAATATCTCTTTGGGCTTATTATTTATAGTTTTTTTAATAATGGGCTCATGCCCACTAGGATTTTATTTCCCTTCTTGATAGGTTTAATTTATTTGAGCATTTAAGCTTTTTGCTTAATTATTCTTTTTGATTTATTAGGTCTTTTTTTAGTTCTTTTACCATTTACTGTTTTAGACTAAATCATATCATGGCCATTATTATGATTAAAATTCAATTTAGTCTTAACTTTAATTCTCTTCAATAAATTAATTTATATACATTAAATTAATTTATTGCATATCGTTTAATTCTCAAGTAAGACTAATCCACTAATGAACCCAACTAAATAAAATTCCTTTTACTTAATTTGCTTAATATAATTCTTTAAATTGATCAAGCTTTAAACCGAATGTTTTACTCAGGAATTAATTAGGAGCATTAACTCCTCATAGTTGACGTCTAGCAATAAGCCTATGAGGCCTAGTCACTAGGTCATGTAATTTATGTGAACCTTTCTCTTTATGAATATTGTGCAAATGCAATCCTTCCATTGTCTAATCTGATAAATTGAGACCTAGCATCTAAAGTTTATATGAACACGACCTGATTGCTATATATCTAATCTAACTAAAACCAAACTTAAGAGCATTTTGATAATTTGACTAAAAATGATAAATCAAATCTAAAATTAATTAATTTAGCAAATGGGCTAGAGAATCCATTGGACAAGTCATGCCTATAAAGAGGGCAAAAAAATCATGATAGGCTTAATCCTATTAAGACTAAAATCTATAAACATCAAATCTTAGAAAGAAATGGGACAAAAGAAAGCATTTACAATATTCCTTAGAGTAGAAGAACTCTCAAGAAAAGTAGACCCCTTTATGCATTTTCTTGAGAAGACAAATCAACACTCTACTATTTCTAGAAAAAACTTCGGTCCATCTTTGAGCAGCATCAATATCCTTCCTTATATTTGTTTTATATGACTTATTCAGGAGCTTTTTCTTGAGAATCACTCTGACACTGCTAAAAGTTGACTATAAGGGTAATTTAGTAAATTAACTAAGAATGACTCAATGACCTAAAATTAAGTATAAGGGTTGGAGAGCTCAAGGAGAACTAAGCTCATAAAGAGGGGAAGAGACACCCTAATAAGCTGAAGCCTATAAAAACTAAAAATTATAAATACAGAGTCCTAAAGAGAATTGGGGTGTGGGGGACAATTTATTCGTAAAAATTCTTACACTATGTTTGGTTTAAGAATTTTGATAAGGAAAAGAAAATATTAGGGGAAAGGAAAAGAAAACAAAGAAGTATAAAATCTCAAATTTGTTTGGTTGTTAAAGAAAACAATGAAGAAAGGACTGAGGAAAAGAGGAGCTACAAAAGTGTAGGAGAGCAAGAGAGAGTCCTTTAATATGAGGAAAATTCATTTCCTCACCATTTTGTAAGGAAAATTCATTTTCCTTAAATACACTATATTTTCCCTCAAAATTTTCTTTCTTTAGTATTTTTCGTACTAGTCAAACAACCAAAGGTATTTTCCTTAGCATTTTCTTTTCTTTTCCTCACTAAAATCCATGAACCAAACATAGTGTTAGAGTTAGAGAACTTTCAAGAAGAAAACATCTCTTTGTATGCATTTTAGAGAGAACAAACAAATTGACAGACGATTGTTTTAAGAAAGGACCTCACTCTATTTTCAAGCAACACCAATTTAGCATCATTTGTGGGAACTTAGAGGAAGAAGAACGAACACTGAGAATACAGGTGAGATCTAGAGCTCACTACTTCAATACCCAAGAAACATTGACATTTGGTGATGTGGAGAGCTATCAGCTAAGATACTATCACAATTAGCACATAAGTTATACCCTCGCACACCCATTCCCTTGAAGGAAATGCCCGCAAATCAGACACTATTTTCTAGAGAACTTACATCATTGTTAATTAGAGAGTGTCATCACTCAAGTCCCAGCTAACTCAACTACTTAGTGCATGGATGAGTCGCTACATCCTACCGTTGGGACTGGGACTTTGCCCTTCCCATAGTAGGCCACGTAAAGGATTAATCTTGAGAAAAGCCTCGCTTCTCTTCCTACTACAAGAGAATTTTTGATCCTTCTCCCAAGAAAACACTTTTAGGCTAGTGATACTCCAAAAGTCAAGAGGAATGGGTCTTGCTATCTATAGTTCGGTGAGCATCTAAAGCTTATCAATCAACAATATGCATGCAATAGAAGCAATTTCATAGGTATTGGGACACTCTTAATGTTCTCAAAGGATCTATCAAGATAGGTGATTCCAGCATCATAAAGATAATTACACGAGAGTCAGCACACACACAAACCTAGGCATTGACCCTACTCTAGGTATATTTATAGGTTAACACCTGATGACAAATGAAGCTCTAGACAACTTGAGATATTAGGAGCAGCTGCAAGGACCTATAACTAATCTTTTTTTGTAGTTTTGGAAGAACCCCAACTACAAAAAATAATAGGAAAAGGCAACAAGAAGTGGAGACTCCTCATGACATTGGCAAATGTAAGGCGCTAACTTTATGAGCTAAATTAGAAAAAAAGCAATCCATGAGCATACAACAAGTTGAGCAAGGCAATGCTCTGGTATATACCCCTTGTCGAGGAGTGCAAGGAGTACGTGGTAGCTATTGGGTGTAATCCTACTATATTAGCTATCTTAGGGTATGTGCACATTAGCATATTCTCACTATAGGCCCTCAGGAAGATACATTGTAGCCACTAAAAAGCCCACTATTAGCTTTCCTAAGAAATACATGATAACTTTTAAAAAGGTCCATCAATGAATTCCTCAGGAATGAGGCTCCCTTTTGGAGTACATGGCAACCTCTAAAAAAGCCCACTAATAACGTCCTTTAGGATTATGTGGAAACTTCTCGAAAGATGCCCACTAAAGGCTACATTTGGAGAAAGGCTTCCTTCATGAGTATGTGGCAACCTCTCTTGAAAAATTCACTGTAGGCTCCCTTAGGAGTATAGGGCAACCCTCCTCTACCAAAGCCCACTAAAAGTTCCCTCAAGAATACACGGAAACTACCTTAAAGAAGTTCACTAAAAGCCTATTAGAAGGCACATACGTGATAAAGTAAAAGAATCCCACCTTGAATCATCCCGAAAAGGGCTACAACAATATCTCATTACTTAGAAAAATAAGAGAAATTCTCTAAAACTGGTGACTTAACAATATACTACACATTTACTATTGAAACTTCCATGATGAACATAAACACCCTTTTGTTCATTCCACACTCAAGCATAAATTCCCTAAATAATTTCACCTTGCAAGGGGTGAACAACAAAAGCAAATCAAAGGGAAGGGCATGAAGGAGTGTGTAGTACAAGGATCCATGAAATAAAGCAAATAAAGTTAAATCAAAACTTGAATACACACCTCCCAAGGATCAAATTATGCTGTGCAATGAATTTGGAAGAAAGATAAATACATTGATTTCTCAAAAATCCTAGGAAGAGTAGAAGGTTTGAACACTTCAAAACTGTTTTCCTCTGGCACAGCTGCAACTTGGCAACAATTGCCTAACCAAAACTAGTCCAATCTACTTGAAAATTGGACACTACCTCCTCAACACCTTGGGGAAGCATTAATAAAACATTCAGAAGAAAATAAATCTAGCAAGGTCTGGAATTATGTCTCCAAAATTGTTGCCCTTTCAGTGGATCTCCAAAAATAAAGTTGTCCAATTGTCTAGCCTCTATTGTGATAATCCACACACCATTGACAAATCCCAATTAATCCTTGGTCAGCTAGAAAACCAACGAGATAAGTAAAGATGAAGGCTGAATTTACGAGGAAAGGGTGTGGAAAATGTGTGAAACTTCAACACATGAGCGAATCACAAAATTTGGAGAGAAAAGTGGAATCTAACATGCATGCTCACAAGTGGCTCACCACCTCTATTTATAGAGGAGGAAGGGTGTGAAGCTAGTTGACATCACACAACCCATGAGGCTTGGCACCACCTAAGCAGACAAGTGGCATGTGAAATGTGAATTTCACTTGCATTTGAATTACATTTGGAATCTTCATTTTAACTTATGAAATGTCATCCAAATTAATTCCAAATGCTCCTCAAATGAGCTCCTTCATTTTGTATTTCTCTCCAAAATTAATTCCCATATTAATTAAATTAACCCCTTAATTTAATTAATTGGTTTTGACTTAACTCTTTAAGTTAATTAGCTTAACTCTTTAAGCTAGAAGGTATCAATTTAACTCTTTAAGTTAAGTTAACCAATTGATAGACATATGGCGCCAATTAAATTAATTTCTTAATTTAATTGATCTAATTTAATCTTTAAATTATTTTAATCAATTTAAAAATTAAATCAATAAAGCCAAAATAACTAAAAATTAGCCAACCATTTTTCCTCCATAAATTGGTTGTGTGGAATTTTCTAACTCTAAGAAAATTACCTTAATCAAATAGGACTTTCTATTTGGCTTTTATGTGTGATCCATTAGGTTCTATCATTAAGAATATTGAAATATTCACATTAGTTTAAACTCTTTTAAACTAATAACTCAATTCAATTAATTTCTCTTAATTGAAGAGTACTTAATCTCCATAGTCAATGTCCAATCTCAAACCCATAAAGCATAATCAATTGGCCAAAATGAGTATTCTCTTGTAAAACTATTCTAACTCTACGCTTGTCATGTAAATACAATCTTTCCATCTCTTATCTCCCGAAAGAGGCCTAGGAAAAGATACTTGCCGACTCTCTAATAGCCTCGACAACTATGTTTCTATTCCCAATATTTGATTCCCTTTTATGACCTCTGTTGGAATAGTGCCTTGCTAACCATTCAGATTGGCCTTGTAAAAACTATTTCTTTGTAAAACAATCTTCATTGATTGATATTCTTTATATGACCATCTTTATTTTATGCGTTATTTCACTTTATTTGCATTTGGATGAAGCTCTTAGATCACCTAAAACTGTGGGACTTAGTTTAGTGATTATGGAATAAGTCTCACATAGTTGTGATCTTAAATCTTCAAAGTTATAGGATTATATGAGACAGGGCATCTAAGATCTAGATAGACTTGCACTAACGATGCATAAATCCAAGGGCTGGAGATTACTATATTCCATGAGCAATTGTATGATATATAGGTTCACGTTAGTGGGTGCTTGTTAGAGAACAAGACACGAAAGACCTACTGGAGAATCCACTAGATTACTGTATTGGCAAGTCAGAGTAGCTAGTTCTTCTGCTTACGCTAGTGCATATTATTAGTCCTTTAACCTAAGGATCCATGGTAACCTAGTGTTCGGTCCTTATACTTTGACTCTCCCTTGACCACTTAGCGGGTCTTTTAGGTTTATTTATGACTCCAAAAGGCATAGCAATCCAATTGTGTTGCCTCTAATAATAAGATCTACACACCAATGCAGCACCAATTCTCCTCAATATTAGTTGAAGAATAAAGAGAAGAATATGCAAAGATGAAGGCTTGATTTTGATTTGGAGATAGGAGAAGAAAAGAAGTGAAGCTTCAACACATGAGGTAACACATGAAAATTAGAGGAAAAATTTGGGAGAATCTAATTCACATAGAATGCGATGTCTTGCTTCTAAAATTGTAGCTAGCCATCCCTCTCTATATAGATAGTGTGATGCCAAGGTGGCATCACACCTTCCTCAAAGAGGGGATTGCCCACTTGCCTTGCAAGTTGGCATGAATGTGAATTATATGTGTATTTAAATTTCAATTGAAATCTTCATTTCATCTCATGAAATGTTATCCAAATGAATTCTAATGCCACACCAAATGAACCTTTCATTTGAATTTTTCCTCCAAAATTAGTTCTTTATTTTAATTAAATTAAAATCCTTTAATTTAATTAATCATCTTGACTTAACTCATTAAGTCATTTAGCTTAACTTTTTAACATAGCAATTGTTAACTTAATCTCTTAAGTTAACTTGATTAATTGATAGACATTTGCCACCAAATAATTAACTCCTTAATTATTGGTCTTAATTTAACTCTTTAAAATTAATTAGATTAATTTAACAATTAAATTGATCAAGTTAAAAAAATACCACAACATTTATGTCAATTAGTTAACCTCCAAATCGATCATGTGGGAACTTTTCTAACTCTTAGGAAATTCACCTTCATCACCTAGGGTATGCAATTAGCTTTTGTGTGTAATCTATTAGATTCTACCATTCATTGGACATAGGTTCACAACTCTTTGTAACTTTGGAATATCAAATATTCACTTTAGTTTAAATTCCTTTAAACTAATTGCTTCAATTCAATTGATCTCCATTAATTGAAGTGTACCAAAAATCCATGGTTGGTGTCCAACCTCAAGCCCATGGAACACAACTAGTTAGTTGAAATGAATGCCTTTGGAGAATCATTCTAGCACTACATGTACCAAGTAAATATGGTCCTTCCATTTCTTATCACTCAAAAGAAGCCTAGGTTTGTCAGCTCTCTACTAAACTTGATACTATGTTTTCTATTCCTATGATTTTGAATTATGCTTCTCTCATTTCCCTCCAAAACTATGATATTCATGTATTGAAGATTCACAAACACTAAATTCTCTTCCTCTCATTTTTTTCTCCAAAACACCACTCTCTCACTATCATCCTCATCTAGTGTAGCACATTTGAGGTTGATTTAGAGCTTACCTTGGGTGTGTGGACTTGATCATTAGAGGTCCAATACTTAGGGGACATGGTCATGGATAATGAGCTTTATAATTTAAGGATTTGAATTAGACCAATTAAATTAATCAGTGCCATTGACAATTAACTAGTCTATTTTGAAGTCACATGTAGTACTAGGATCCAATTATCAAAGCATAAAAATGCCAAAATAATTAGGCTACATATGAAGCCAAGGATCTAAACATGTCATAGATTTAGATTTGGCATGAGGATTACCTTGATTTTCTCAAAATCAAAAGAAACTAGGAGGAAGACTTCAACTTCTTGAATTTGTCTCCCAATGGTAGAATAGTTTTGGACCTTTAGAGGTAGGAGATGATGAAATTTGGACCTTCAACTCATCAGGCAACATATAGGAAAATTGGAGGAAAAATTAGAGAATCTAACACTTAGATCTAGATTTCTTGTAATTTACATCAAGGAGCCGCCCACTCTCTGACTCTATATTTATATATAGAAGGAGGATGGTGTGATGCCCTTCCTCAAGTTGACAAGCAAGTGGCATGTGAATTGAAATGTACATTTAAATTTCATTTGGAGTCTTCATTTCTTCTCATGAAATGTCATACAAGTAAGTTTTAATGCCACACCAAATGAACTCTTCATTTAAATTTTTTCTCCAAAATTAATTCTTCATTTTAATTAAATTAGACACTTTAATTTAATTAATTAACTTCTGACTTAACTGTTAAGTCAAATTGCTTAAGTCTTTAGGCAAGTTATTGTTAACTTAACTCTTTTAGTTAACTTGAACAATTGGTATTCATGTGGCATCAAATAATTAACTCATTAATTAATTGATTTAATTTTGACCCCTTAAATTAATTAGATTAATTAACAATTAAATTGATCAAACCAAAATGACCAATCAATTAGTCAACCGTTTACCTCCAAAATCTATCATTAAGGAATCTTTCTAACTCTTAGAAAATTTTCCTTCATCAGTAGGTTATGCAATTGGCTTTTGTGTGTGACCTATTTGATTCTATCATTTATTGGATATGGTCTCACGACTCTTTGTGACTTATAAAATATCAGATATTCATATTAGCTTAAACTCTTTTAAACTAATGAATCAATTGAAGAGTACTGAATCTCCATGGTTGATGTCCAACCTCAAGCCCATCAAACCCAACTAGTTGGCCGAAATGATTTCTCTTGGAGAACCATTCTAGCTCTACACTTACCATGTAAATATGATCCTTCCATCTCTTATCTCTCAAAAAAGGCCTATGTAAGATATTTGTCTACTCTCTATTACCTTAATTCTATGTTTCTATTCTCAATGTTCGATTCCTCTCTATGACCTTATCTGTGTACAGATCTTTTTTTAAATTATTGTATGGCCTTGCGGAAAGATTTCTTGGAATCAATTATTATAGGATACATAGGAGATGCATTGGCCTTTCACAATGATGAGGAGTTGGATCCCTTGTTAGATCTCACAAACCTCCATATCTAAGTGGCTCATACCCAACTTCAACCTAAAAGACCCGCTAAGTGGTCAAGGAAGAGCAAAGCATGAGGACTTAAATATAAGGTTACCATGAATCCTCAGGTCAAAGGACTAATTATATGCACTAGCGTAAGCTAGAAAACTTGCCACTATAGCTATCTAGTGGATTCTCTAGACGGGCCTTCAGTGAACTTATTCTCTAACAAGCACCCATATCTCATATGGCTTGCTTATCAAATAGAGCAATATCCAACTCTTGGGTTTATGCATTGTTAGTGTATGTCTATCCAAATTTTAGATACTTTATCTCATAAGATCCTATGAACTTGAAGATTTAGAACATGACTATGTAAGACTTCTTTCATGATCACTATCCAATTTGTGATCAAGTCCTATAGTTTGGTGTGATCTAAGGGCTTCAACCAAAAGCCAGTGAAGTTAATATAGGCATAAGATGAAGATGGCCATTTAATGAATATCATACAATCAAGATTGTATAACAAGTGAAATAGTTTAGATGCTAATCTCATTCGCTGTGAGGCACTATTCCAAAATCTCTTGCTTGCCCTAAAGCCAATTTCTCTTAATCTTGAGGCCTATGTTCTTAAGATGTCCTTCAAAGACCTTTTGCGATGGGGGTTTAGTTAATGGATATGCTATATTCTCTTTTGAGGCAACTCTCTCTACTTAAATGTTGCCTCTATCAATAATCTCCTAGATCAAAAGATATCAATTCAAAATGTGCTTCGATTGCTAATGGGATCTTGGGTCCTTAGCTTGTGCAACCGTACCGTTGTTGTCACAAAAAATAACTACAAGCTCAACTCTTGGATGAAGTTTTTAATCTAAATTCCTTTCTTTGTATTTTTCGAAGCCATAATATATTTTTCCTTGATGGTTTAATCATCCGTGGTGTTATGTTTGGAACTCTTCCAACTTACCATGCCATCATTGGGTTAGAATATAACTCACGAAGTAGAATTTAGATCATCAACATGGAATTAGAAACTAGAATCTAAAAATTCCTTAGGTTTCAATTCTCCATTGTTGCATATCAAAAACAAATTCTTTGTGGTTCTCAAGTACTTAAGGATTACTTTAACAACCATCCAATGACTCTCATTGGGATTGGATTGGAAATGGCTCATAACACATAAAATGTGTGCCACATTTGGTTTGATACATTGAACAACACACATTATGCTTTTAGCAGTGGACACATAAGATATGTGGGACATATTACATCTTTCTTCCTTTGTCTTAGGGGCCATAGACTTGGAGAGATAAAGACCGTGTCCCATTGGGAAGAATCCCTTCTTAGATTTTTCCATACAGAACCTCTTTAGAATTTTATCAATGTACAGGGTTTGGGAAAGTCCCAACCTCCTCCTCTATCTATCTCTATAGATACATATTCCTAATACGTAGGATGCTTCAACCAAATCCTTTATTGAGAATTGTTTAGATAACCATACTTTAGTACACTAACATTTCTCACTCATTCTCAATGAAAAGAATGTAATCAACATAAAGTATAATAAATTGTATACTATTTCCACTAGCCTTCTTGTACACATATTGTTCGCACAAATTTTTGACAAAACCAAATGATTTGACTGTTTTGTCAAAATATATATTGTAACTTGAGTATGCTTGCTTGAGTTATGAATGTATCTCTCAAGTTTGTAAACTTTTTGCTCACGCCCTTTAGATGTAAAACCTTGTGGTTTCTTTATATAGATTTCTTCTTCAATGTTTCCATTTGCTATATCTCATATTTATAATATGTAGCTATGGCGAGTAAAATCCAAATAGACTTAGGAATTGTAATAAATGAAAAGGTTTCCTCAAAATCAATACCAGGTTTTTTAGTGTAACCTTTTGTTACTAGTTGAGCCTTAAAGGTCACTACCTATCTGTTGACTCCTAGTTTTTGCTTATATATCCACTTGCAATCAATGGGAACTATTCCCTCTACTGGATCTACTAAAGTTCATACTTTGTTGGAGTAAGTAGAGTCCATTTTGGATTTCATTGTGTCAAGCCAACATCCCGAGTCTATGTACAACATAGTTTACTCATAAGTCTCTGGTCACTAATTGATTAGCGCATCTAATAACAAAATCCAAACCTTTTGGGTTGCTTCTTGATTTGATTTGACCTTCATAGAGGTTGTGTGTTCGACTCTTGATGCTCGTTTGTTTCACCGCTTGTGAGATTCAATGATTATCTTGAACTAGAAATTACTTTTCCAAAAAATAAACATTCCTTGAAATAAACACCTTTTGTTTTGAGGGAATGTAAAAGTAATAACCTAAAAACTCTCTTGGGAATCCCAAAAACTTACACAAGATGTGTCTCCTATCCAACTTATCTCCCACCAGCCATCTTACATAATTAGGAGACCCTCAAACTTTTAGATAAGAGTAAGAGTGTGCTTTGCCAAACCACATCTTATGTGGTGTCTTTGGTACCGACTTCAAAGGTACTACATTCCGTAGCCTTGCCATCGTTTCTAAGGCATATCCCAAAAGAATATAGGCCCATCAAAAAAGCTCATCATGGGACGTACTATGTCCAACAAGGTATGATTTCTCCTCTTAGCTACCGCATTATGTTAGGTGTGTCGGATGGAGTCCGTTGAGAGAGAATCCCATTCTTATTTAGATAATACAAGAATTTGGTACTTAGGTATTCTTTTCCTTGATCCGATTGAAAAGCTTTAATACTTAGTTCCTTTTGCTTTTCTAATTCATTCCTATACTCTTTAAACTTTTCAAAGGCTTTGCACTTGTATTTCATAAGATACACATATCCAAACCAAGTATGATCATTGATGAAGGTAATGAAGTAAGAATAACCTCCTCTCGTACTAACTCTTAGTAGTCCATAAATATTCATGTGGATCAAATCCAAAGAACTTGTGGTTCACTCAGTTTGTCCTACAAAAGGAGCTTTGGTCATTTTTCCATTCAAATAAAACTCACAAGTGGGTAGGTCCTCAATGCCACTAACATTTAGTACTTTAAGAGATTCTAACTTGTTCATTCTATTTTTAGAAAAGTGTCCAAGTTTAGCATGCCATAAGATGGCATCTTCTTGGATATGTAATTTTCTTTTATTTGATTGAACATGCATTAATGAAGGTTGGGAATCCAATGTGTATAATCTATTGTTTAATATACCTTGTGCAATTAAAGAAATAATTTTTAATGATTTCAAATTCCTATTAGATATTGAAAAATCACATCCTTCGTTATCCAAAATGGCAATAGCAATAATGTTCTTAACAAGAATAGGTACATAATAACAAGGATCAAGTACAATTTAGGAGTTTCCTAAGTCTAACTTGATTATGCCTTAGACCATTATTCCATTTCCTTAGTAGAGGATCATATCCCCTTCATTGAGACTCCTTATTCTTTCTAACCCTTGTAATGGATTACAAAGGTGAGAACTACATATGGTATCAAATATCCATGAAGAAGAGTATGTCATCAAATGCATTTCAAAAAAGTACATACCCTTCTTAAGGGTTGCAAGATATGCCTTGCAATTTTCTTTTCAATGTCCTTTTATACTACAATGGAAACAACTTGCATTGGTTTTAGCCCTTTCATTTTTCCTGATTCCCCCAAAACTTTTCAAGGGTTGCTTCTCTTTGGAGGAATAACTTTTCTTCCTTTTGTCGCCCTTTCTAGCACCCCTAGAGCCCATAAACTTGAAGAAACAAGCAAGCATAACGGGCTTGTCTTTATTCATAGTCACCTCGGTGATCACCAACATATTAACTAATTCATTAATTGTTACCTCTTGCTTTGACAAGTAGAAGTTCATAATGAATTGGTCAAATAAATGAGGCAATGATTGAAGGATCAAATCCACTTGGAGCTCGTTGTCCATAATTATATCTATTTGACCAAACTTCTCAATGAGCTCGATCATTTTTAGCTTATGATCATGGACACTCATGACCTCATTAATTCTTGTCCTAAAGAGCTCTTCAGATAATGAGAACCTTTCATGCTTGGTATTAACACCATACAACTCTTGTATGCATAAATGGATCTTGTGTCCACATCTCATGTGCTCATGAGACTTTTGAAGCTTTTTAGACCTAGAAGTTATCATAAGGCATGTTGTTTGTAGATCATCATCCATAAACATTGTGAACAATTCACGTCCCTCATCGGTGGCGTTATCACCTATGGTGTTTGTTGGACTTTGATTAAGCACATAAGTCTTTTTTTTAGAATCAAGAATAGTTTTGAGGTTTCTCAACCAATCATGAAAGTTTGGCTCGGTTAGTTTATTGGTTTCCAAAATTTCATTGAGTGGATTCTTAGCCATTTTGAGTTTGAAAATTTCAAAAATCTACAAAAAAGCAATAAAAGAGAATATAAGCATGTGATTGAATTTTGATATTTGAAAATATGTTCATGGTCTTTCAAACATGTTTTTCTCCCACTATTTTATCAAATCCTTTGCCCTTAGAAGAATTAGGAAAATCATATTTTCTAGTAAGAATCAAGACCCTAAGGACTTGTAAGTGGACCCCCGTGACTAGATTTATATCCACAAATAATTGAAAGATAAGCAACTATTGCTAATTGCATCTTATGCAACTTTTAATACATTTTGTCACACTTTTTACATAGATCCCCAAGACCAAATGACCTCTATACCGCCAGCTGTTAAGTCAAACTTATCAATCAAACTTTGATTTGAGACTGCTCCACGACATCCCTCATGACTAAGTGTATAAGCCATGGGAAGCCTCAAATTAAAGGTACATCATATACTAAGTATGTGATCACAAATTTCTACCTAAGTATGGCCCTTGTGATCAGATGTATATCACATAAAGATGATAGCATTTTCATGCCATATGTTATTGGTAGAAGGCATGGATTAATTAAAACTCTTATTAATTTATATTCATTTTGACCTAATATTTGAAAATACTTGGACATTGTAAGCGGAGAGATTTTCTAGCTTGCCAAGATCTCATCAATTTTATATTTTTATCTGGGTTTTCTATATTCTAATCATGTATCTCATACATCAATAGGATATGAAAAGCATAAATAAGTAAATTTGCCTGGCATATGCCTACGATGGAAAGTAAATGCAAGTAAAGTACTACGATCCAATTATCAAAACTTCAAAGGCATAAAATTAACTAGTGCTTATAAGCATAACAAGGATCTAATCATGCTAGGGGTTCAAATTTTGTGAGAGAATTACCTTGAAAAGAAAATTTCAAGGAAAGACTTGTGAACTCTTCACAATTCTAGAAACTGTCCGCAATTGATATGGCTAGAAGAGTGCGAAAATTGCACCACCAATACTCCAAAAATTCAAAGAGAATTATTGGAGCTTCTCAAAACCTTGAAAATTTTGGATCAAAAATCTTTCTAGAACTCTGAGGAGAAAATCGCCAAATCGAACTTTGTGTAGGTAGATCTCCAAAACAAGCAAACTCTCTTGTTTGCCTCTATTATTATAATCCACACACCAATTAATTCTTCCAAAATCTCCAATCTATAAGCTAGAATAAGAGAGGAGATTTACAGAGCTAGAGGTTGATTTTAAATAGTGAAGAAGAAGAAGAAGAAGAGAGCAAAGCTTTCAATATATGAATACAATGCTTGCAAGAGATTTTGGAAGAAATTTGTGATAGAATCTAATTCTTTACACCATTTAGCTAGCACAATGGCCGACCCCCTCTCTCTATATCTATATATAGATGCTGAATGGTGTGTTGCCAAGTTGGCATCACACATTCCATGAGGAGGGGCATCTAAGTGGGGTGCCAATATGGTAAATTTAAATTCAAATTTCATTTGAACTTTATTTGCATTATAATTATATTTAGAATCTAATTCCAAATTAATTAAGATGCTAATTTTAATAAACTCTTCATTTGAATTTTCTCTCCAAAATTCATTCTTCCCAATTAATTAAATTAAATTCTTTAATTTAATTAATTATCCTTTGACTTAACTTTTTAAGTCAAACTAGCTCAACTCCTTAAGCTTAATTTGTTAACTTAACTCTTTAAGTTAAATTGACCAATTGATGGTCATGTTGGCACCAAACAATTAACTCATTAATTATTGATCTAATTTAACTCCTTAAATTAATTGATTAGTGTAACACTTAAATTAATCAGGTAAAAAATGACCTTCAAAATTAAAACCATAAAATCAGTCCACTAGGAGTTGATTTTGTGTGTGATCTAATGGGCTCTACCATTCATTGGACATGGGCTTACAACTCCTTATAATTTTTTAATATCTTATATTCATTTTAGTTTAAAATTCCTTTTAAACTGATAAACTCAATTCATTTAATCTCATTAATTGAAGAGTATCCAATCTCCATGGTTGACATCCAATCTCAAGCCCATGGAGTCTAACTAATTGGCTAAAATGAATATTTTAGAGAACCATCATCGCTCTATGCATACCATGCAAATATGGTCATTCCGTCTCCTATCTCCCAAAAGAGACTTAGGGTGGGATATTTGTTGGATCCTTAATAGCCTTGGTGCTATATATTTATTCTCAATGTTTGATTCCATTGTGTGACCTCTCCTTTGAAAAAATCCTTTTCCAAACTGTCACACCACCTACGTAAGGATTTTTGGGAATTGATCATTATAAAATACATAGCAGATGTACTCACCTTTCACAATAGCAAAAAGTCAGATTCTGTCTTGGATCTCACAAACCTCCATGCTAAGTAGCTCATGCCTAATCTCATCTTGAAAGACCCATTAAATGGTTAAGGAAGAGTCAAAACATGAGAACCGAACATAAGTTTTCCATAGACCCTCAGGTCAAAAGACTAATAATATACACTAGCGTAAGCAAGAGAATTAGCTACTATCGACTTGCCACTACAACTATCTAGTGGGTTATTCAGTAAGTCTTTAGTGCCCCATTCTCTAATAAGCACCTACTAACATGAACTCGTATCTCGTGCAGTTACTCATGAATAGAGAAAACTTTGAACTCTTGGGTTTATGCATGTTAGTGCAGGTCGATCTAGATCTTAGATGTCCCATCTCGTAAGATCCTATGACTTGAAAGATTTAAGATCATGATCGTGTAAGACTTATTCTATGGTCACCAAACCAAGTCCCACAGTCTTAGGTGATCTAAGGGCTTCATCCAAATACGAGTGAAGTGAAATAAAGCACAAGATGAAGAAGACCACATAAGGAATACCATTCAATCAATATTATTTTATAAGAAAATAGTTTTTACAAGGCTAATCTCATGGGCTTATAAGGTACTATTCTAACAATCTCCCACTTACCCTAAAGTCAATATCCCATGGCCTTAAGACCGATCTTATCAGGATCTCCTTCAAAGACCTTTTGTGTTTAGGATTTCGCCAGTGGATTTGCTATGTTCTCTTCTGAGGAAACTCTTTCCACTTGATTGTCGCTTCTATCAATAATCTCCTGGATAAAATGATATCACCTTAATATGTGCTTGGCTTACTTGATGAGATCTTGGCTCTTTAGCTTGCACTACCACCTTATTATTGTCACAAAAGATAACTATTGGCTCAACAATGCTAGACACTACATTTAACTATTGAATGAAGTTTTTCATCTAAACACTTTTCTTTGTAGCTTCCAAAGCTGAAATATATTCTACTTTAGTAGTCGAGTCGGCCATGGTGTCTTGCTTGGAACTCTTATAATTCATTGCACCGCCATTGATGCAAAATATAAATCTAGAAATAGATTTTAAGTCATCTACATTGAATTGGAAACTAGAATCCGAAAACACTTTGAGTTTCAATTCTTCATTTTTGTACACTAAAAATAAGTTCTTAGTTCTTCTCAAGTATTTTAAGATCACAGCCAACCAATGACTCTCACCGGAATTGGATTGTAACATACTCGTAACGCTTAGTGAGTGTGCCACATCTGATCTAGTACATTGAAGTACATACATTATGCTTCCAATAGTGGTGACATAAGGTATGTGAGACATTCTTCATTTATTTTCTTCAGTCTTAGGGGCCATATACTTTGAGAGATGAATGCCATGTCCCCTAGGAAGGAATCCTCTCTTAGATTCTTCTATACTAAACATCTTTAGTATTTTGTCAATGTATGGGGTTTGTGAAAGCCCTAGCATCCTCTTCAATCTATCCCTATAGATATGTATTCTCAATACATAGGATGCTTCTCCCAAATCTTTCATAGAGAATTGTGCAGATAACCATGCTTTAGTATATTTTGACATTCCTACCTTATTCCCAATGAGAAAGATGTCATCAACATAAAGTACAATAAATTGTACTAAATTCCTACTAGCCTTCTTGAACACATATGGTTCATACATATTTTTGACAAAGCCAAACAATTTGACCATTTTCTCAAAACATATATTTTAACTTTAGAATGCTTGTTTGAGTCCATAAATAGATATTTGGAGTTTGCAAACCTTTCGCTTGCTCTCTTTCGATGTAAAACCTTATGGTTGCTTTATATAAAATTCGTTTCCAGTATCTACATTAAGGAAAGTAGTTTTCACATCTATTTGTCATATCTCATAATCATAATATGCAACAATGGCAAGCAAAATACAAATGGCTTAGGTATAGTGACTGATGAAAAGGTTTTCTTGAAATCAATATTGGGTCTTTGAATGCAACCTTTTGCCACTAGTTGCACATTAAAAGTCACCACTTCTCCATCTATCCTGCGCTTTCACTTATAGTCCACTTATAATCAATGAAAACTATTCCCTTTGATGGATTTACCAAAGTCCATACTTTATTTGAGTACAAGGAGTCTATTTCGGGTGTCATGACTTCAAGCCAGCATCCCAAATCTATGTCCGATATAGCTTTCTCATAGGTCTTTGAACCATCATCCAATTATCTTGTCTCTTAAAGAAATTCGAACCTTATGGGTTGCATCTTGATTCGGTCCAACCTTCTCAGATGTTGTGTACACGGCTCTTGCAATTTTTTTATTTCCACCACTTGTGGAATTTCTTGATTATCTTGAACTTCATTAAGTTCGATGACAGTGCCATTTCTATTCGATAGAAAACCTTTTTCCAAAAAGGTGGCATTTCTTGAAATAAACACCTTTTGTTTTGATGGATCACAAAAGTAATAACCTATAGAATCCCTTGCGTATCCCACAAATTTACACAAGGTGGATCTACTATCCAACTTATCTCTCATTGTTCATCTCATGTAGGTGGGAGATCCCTAAACCCTTTGACAGTGTAGGAGAGTGATTTGCCATGCCATATCTTATGTGGTATTTTAGGTTCTAACTTTAAAGGTGCTACATTTAGTAGCTTCATTGCCATCTCTAAAGTGTATCCCCAAAAAGATATAGGTACATCAAAAAAATCCATCATGGAATGTACCATGTCCAACAAGGTACGGTTTTTCTTCTCAGCTACTTCATTATGTTGAGGTATGCTAGGTGGAGTCCATTGTGAGAGAATCCTATTCTCTTTAAGTTAATCCAAGAATTCGGTACTTAAGTATTCTCTCTCTCTATCCAATCAAAGGGTTTTAATATTGAGTCCCTTTTGCTTTTCTACTTCACTCATGTACTCTTCGAACTTTTTAAAGGCCTTAAACTTGTACTTCATAAGATACACATGTCCATACCAACTATAATCATCAATGGAGGTAATGAAGTAAGATAGCCACCTTTCTCACTAACTCTTAGTGGTCTAAAAATGTTCATATAGATCAAATCCAAAGGGCTTGTAAAGTCCTCCATTTTCCGTATAAAAGGAGCCTTGGTCAGTTTTCCCTTCAAACAAGACTCACAAGTAGGAAGGTTCTCCTAATGCCACTAATTTTTAGTACTTTGAGAGCCTTTAACTTGCTCATCCTATTTTTAGAGATATGGGCAAGTCTAGCATGCCATAAAATATGTCATCTTCTTGGATATCTAGCTTTTTTTTGTTTGTTTGAACGTGTATTAAAAGAGTGGGAGAATTAATTATAGATAATCCATTAACTAATGTACCTTGAGTTATTAAAGAACCATTCCTTAATGCTTCAACTTCTCATGTGATATTGAAAATTCAAATTTTTCATTATCTAAAATGGATATTGAAACAATGTTCTTAAAAAAGTTGGGTACATAGTAAATTGGATCAAGAATAATATAAGAATTCCTTAAGTCTAGCTTGATTATGCCTTGGACCTTAGCTACAACTCATGCTCCATTTCCAAGGCGGAGGATTATATCTACCTCATGTAAACTCTTTTTTCTTTCCACCATCTATAATGAATGACAAAAGTGAGAACCACATGCAATATCAAAAACCCATGAGAAAGAATTGGCTGTCAAATGCATTTTAAAGATATACATACCCTTCCCAGGGGTCTAAAGGTAAGCGTTACAATTTCTTCTTCAATGACCCATTTCACCACAATGGAAATAGTTTGCATCGGTCTTAGCCTTCTTCTTGACTCTCCTAGAACCTTTCTTGGGTTGCTTCCCTTCTGAGGAAGAACTTTTCTTTCTCTTACCTCTCCTTCT
>JACGDI010005271.1:827633-840071 GCA_014898725.1 Jacaranda copaia | reverse complement strand
TATGTTTAGCGAACTTTGATCAAGAACATATGCTCTCTTATCAGAGTCAAGAATTATTTTAAGGTTTCTCAACCAATCTTGGAATTTAGGCCCTATGATTTTATTAGTTTCCAAGATACTTGTGAGTGGATTTTTAGCCATTTGTTTGTTGAAGATTTCAAAATTCCACATGAGACAAAAAACGAGAATAAGTGTTGATTGAATTTGATATTAAAATATGTTCATGGTCTTTCAAGCATGCTTTTCTCCCACTATTTTATTAAATCCTTACCCGCAAGGAGAATTTGGGACATCACATTTTCTAGTAAGAATCAAGACCCAGATGACTTGCAAGTATACCCATAACTCATGAGACATCCATAAACAATCCAAAGGTAAGAAACTTTTGCTAATTGCATCTTATGCAATTCTTAATGTATTTTGCCTCATTTTTCATGTAGACCCATAACTCATGTGACATTTATACTATTAGATGTTAAGTCAAACCTATCAATCAAATGTCAACTTGAAATAGCCCCCACAACATCCTACGACTCATGTGCTAATGCATGGGGGGTCTTAAATCAAAGGTGCATCTCATGCTAAGTATATGGTCACAGCTTTCCATTATAAGTGTGACCCACAACTCATGAGGCATCACATAAATATTGGTAGCATTAGCATGCAACATACTATTGGTAGAAGGCATAGATTAATTAAAACTCTTTTAATTTGTATCCATTTTGACTTAATATTTGAAAAACACTTAGACATTATAAATGGAGGGATTTTGTTTGCAAAGATCTCATCATTTTTATTTTCTTATTTTGGTTCTCTATATCCTAGTCATGCATCTCATACATCGATAAGATATGAAAAGCATAAATAAGTAAATGTGCCTTGCATGGTCCAAAGGTGGATGACCATAATCCTAACTAAGTGATGCACTTAAAACTATAGATGCATCACTCGGTTGATTTTTAGTTGGTTGATTAAACTAAACTAAACTATTATATAAGTGTATCCCATACATTCTTGGGTTTTCAAGCATCCTTCGATCCTCTTTGCTCTTTGCATCTTTTACAAGAGAAAGAAAACATCACCCTTAGTGATTCTACTCTCATAACTTTTATAAGATAGAAAAAGTGGCAAGCAAGCTCCATTTAATACAACCTATTTCAACAACTTGAAATAAATAACATCAATATTAAAGGCTCATGATCATTCCCATTCATTCATCATTCATTCAATAATTAAATGAACAATAAATAAATCTAGAATTAATAATTAATTTCAATAATTAAATGCTTATCTCATAAATAAATAATTGAACAAATATAACTCTTATGCTATTATTAGAATATTAACTTTAACCAATTTTTAAAAGCACTCAAAAATGTTAAACATAATTTTGAGACCTTACATAGTATTTGTGCATCTAATGTGTGTAGTGCAAAACTAAATTGAGCAATAAAGAAGTTGGAAAAATGGCTCAAAGCACACCAAAACTCCAAGCAAGGGACTACTGCCTAGCTTGGGCATACAATTGGGCAGGCTGCCCACATGACTGGAGTGCTTGGCCATAGGCTCGACTGCCCCTATTTTAGAGCGTCAAGGCTTGCCAAGCCTTTTTCCACTTAATTTTCATGCACCAACAAATTTAGCACATGTTCCCAACATTAAAACTCACATCTTAGATGAATTTTCAGATTTAAAACATCGTTTAAAACTGAATATTCAAGTGCTCAAACATGCCTTCAAAAATTAGAAAAAGCTAGAATCATATTCTTCAAAATCTCCAATAAAACTCTAATCACATTAGATCTAAAAATGACCAAAACTCTTTTGATCAATCATCAACATGCTATATCACCATTCAACATTAATCACTATCAATTAAAACAAACTAACTACATGAATTAATACTTAAATCATATAATAGCATGCTTTTAATTCATCAATCAAGGAGCCACACACAACATCAACCAAATAATTCAATAATTTGGTGATCTAGATTAACCTGTCACATGAATCAATCAACCAAGGAAATCCAAATCTAAGCATAATTTAAGGCTCCAATACCACTTGAATGCAAGTAAGGCATTAGGATCCAAGTATCAAAACTTCAAAAGCATGAAATTAACTAGTGCATATAGGATTAACAAAGATCTAATCAATCTAGGGATTTAGATTTGGTGAGAGCATTACCATGAAAAGCAAAATCCAAGGAGAGACTTGTGAACTCTTCACAATTCCAAAAACGGTTTGCAATTAGTGTAGTGGGAAGAGTGCAAAAATCGCCCATCCAATACTCCTCCAAAAATTTTGAAAAATTACTAGAGCTTGTCAATACCTTGAAGAACTTACTGTAAGAATTTTGGATCAAAAATCTTTCTGTAACTTTCTAGAGAAAATTGCTAAACTGGACTATGTGTAGGTAGATCTCCAAAGCAAACTCTCTTGTTTGCCTCTGTTGTTATAATTCACACACCAATCAATTCTTCCAAAATCTTCAATCTACAAGATGGAATAAGAGAGGAGATTTATAGAGTTGAAGGAAGATTTTAGGTAAGGAAGAAGAAGAAGAGAGCAAAGTTTTCAACACATGAATGCAATGATTGCAAGAGGTTTTAGAGGGAATTTGTGAAGAATCTAAATTTTCACACCAATTAGCATAATGACTTACCCCCTCTCTCTATATCTATATATAGATGCTGAATGGTGCGATGCCAAGTTGGAATCACTTATTCCATGAAGAGGGGTGGCCAAGTGGGGTGCCTATTTGGCAAATTTAAATTCAAATCTCATTTGAATTTCATGTTCATTTTAATTACATTTGGAATCTAATTATAAATTAATTAAGATGCTAAATCAAATGAACTCTTCATTCAAATTTTCCCTCCAAAATTCATTCTTCCCAATTAATTAAATTAAACTATTTAATTTAATTAATTATCTTTTGACTTAACTCTTTAGATTAAACCAGTTCAACTTGTTAACCTTAATTTGTTAACTTAACTCTTTAAGTTAGCTTGACCAATTGATGGTCATGTTGGCACCAAACAACTAACTCCTTAATTATTGGTCTAATTTAACTCCTTAAATTAATTGATTAATTTAACACTTAAAATTAATCAAGCCAAAAATGACCTTTGAAATTGGCACCATAAAATCGGTCCACTAGGAGTTGATTTTCTAACCATTAGAAAATTTTCCCCATCAATTAAGAAGCTAAATGGATTTTTTGTGTGACCCAATAGGTTTTATCATTCATTGGACATGGGCTCACAACTCCTTGTGATTTTTGAATATCTTATGTTTATTTTAGTTTAAAACTCCTTTTAAGCTAATCAACTCAATTTAATTAATCTCATTAATTGAAGAGTACCCAATCTCCATGGTCGATGTTCAACCTCAAGCCCATGGAGCCCAACTAATTAGCCAAAATGAATATTTTGGAGAACCATCATTGTTCTATGCATACCATATAAATATAGTTCTTCCATCTCTTATTTCCAGAAAGAGGCCTAAGGTAAAATATTTGTCAGCTCCCTAATAACCTCGATACTATATTTCTATTCTCAATGTTTGATCCCATTGTGTGATCTCACTTTTGGAAAAATCCTTTTCCAAATTGTCACACCACCTTGCGCAAAGGTTTTGGGAATTAGTCATTTTAGAATACATAGGAGATGCACTCGCCCTCCACAACAACAAGGAGTCAGATTCTATCTTGGATCTTACAAACCTCCTTGCCAGGTAGCTCATGACCAATCTCATCTTGAAGACCCTCTAGGTAGTCAAGAAAAAGTCAAAGCATGAGGACTAGGCCCAAAGTTACACTAGACCTTCAGGTCAAAAGACTAATAATATGCACTAGCATAAGTAAACAAACTAGCCACTATCAACTTGCCACTACAGCTATCTAGTGGGCTTTCCGATGGGTCTTCAGTACCTTATTTTCTAACAAGCACCCACTAACATGCATCTATATTTCATATAGATGCTCATGGAATGCAGCAATCTCTAGTCTTTAGATTTATGCATCGTTAGTGCAAGTTTATTCGGATCTTAGATGCCTCATCTCATAAGATCTTATGACCTGAAAGATTTAAGATCATGACCATGCTAAACTTATTTCATGGTCACCAAACCAATTCATGTACTCTTAGGTGATCTAAGGGCTTTATCCAAATGCGAGTGAAGCGAAATAAAACATAAAATGAAGATGGCCATATTAAGAATATCATTAAGTCAAAATTGTTTTACAAGGAAATAGTTTTCACAAGGCTAATCTTATTAGCTTGCAAGGCACTATTCCAACAGGATGACCATGAGCCTTAACCAAGTGGTGCACTTAGTGCCATAAGTACACCCCTTAGTTGACTTTAAGTAGGTTAATTAAACTTAGTTATTACATGAATGTATTCCATACATTCATAGGTCCTCAAGCCTCTATTGGTCTTCTTTGCTCCTTACAACTTTTGCAGGAGAAAGAAATCCTTATTCCTAGTGATTCTACTCTCATAACTTTTAAAAGGTAGCATAAAACGGCATGCAAGCCCTAATTTAATACAACCCTTTTCAACAACTTGAAACAACTAAAATTAATATTAAAGGATCATGATCATTCTATTCATTCATTATTCATTCAACACTTAAATGAAAAATAAATAAATCAAGAATTGATATTCAATTCCAACAAATAAGTGCTTATCTCATAAACAACTAATTGGTTCAAGCATAACAATTGTGCCACAAGATTGGAGATTAACTTTAACAAGATTTAAAAAGTAATAAAAAATGTCAAACATAATTTTGAGAACTCGAACAACACTTGTGCATCTAGTGTGCATGATTTGAATCACTTTTGGTCATAAAGGAACTCAAAAATAGGCTCATAACATATCTAAACAAAAATTGGCCATTGCTACTTGGACTAGGCGCATGGCTCGGCAGTAGGTGCATGGCAGGCCCACAATGCTTCATGTGTGCTGCCTTCTGACTGAAATTTTGACTATAGAACATAAACTTCTTGATGGATCTATAGTAGAAAAATCACCCAAAACAAAAAATGAGAAGGCTTTCAAGAAATGCCTCCAATTGTTTGCCTAAATAAAGGATCTCCAAAAGGTTAGCAATCAAATTATCTTATCTCTAATGATAATATCCACACACCAATGCAAAATCTAATTCTCCTCAATGTTAGTTGGAAAACAAGGAGAAGAAATGAAAGGATAAAGGTTTGATTTGGACGTATGAGATCAAAAAATGTGAAGCTTCAACTCATGAGACAACATACGAGAAAATTGGAGGGAAAATGAGAGAATCTAACTCTTAGATCAAGATTACTTGTAATTCACATCAAGTGGCTACCCACTCTCTCACTATTTATAAAGGGATGATGGTGTGATACCAAGTGGCATCGCACTTTCCTCAAATTGGCACCAATTTGCTTGCAAGTTGGCAAGCAAGTGGCATGTGAATTTAAATGTACATTTAAATTTTATTTGGACTCTTTATTTCATCTCATAAAATATCATTCAAATAAATTCTAAGGCCACACCAAATGAACTCTTCATTGAAAATTTTCCTTTAAAATTAATTCTTTATTTTAATTAAATTAAACACTTTAATTTAATTAATTAACCTTTAAATTAACTCCTAAGTCAATGTGCTTAGCTCTTTCAGCAAGTCACTGTTAACTTCACTCCCCAAGTTAACTTGATCAATTGATAGTCATGTGGCACCAAATAATTAACTCTTTAATTAATTAATGTAATTTAACTCCTTAAATTAATTAGATCAATTTAATAATTAAATGGATCATAAAAATTAAATTGATGAAGCCAAAATGACCAATCAATTTAGTCAATCGTCTACCTCCAAAATCGGTCATTAAGGATTCTTTCTACCTCTTAGAAAATTCCCCTTCATCAAGTAGAATTTGCAATTGACTTTTATGTGTGACCCATTAGGTTTTACCATTCATCGGACATAGGCTAACAATTTTTTGTGACTTATAGAATATTAAATATTCACATTAGTTTAAACTCCTTTAAACTAATGACTCAATTCAATTAATCTCCATTAATTAAACAGTACCTAATCTCTATGGTCAATGTCCAAACTCAAGCCTATAGAGACCAGTTAATTGGTGAAAATGAATGCTTTTGGAGAACCATTCTAGCTCTATGCCTACCATGTAAATATAGTTCTTCCATCTCTTATCTCCTGAAAGAGGCCTAGGGCAAGAATTTGTCGACTCCTAATAGCCTTGACTCTATGTTTCTAATCCTAATGTTCGATTGCTCTATATGACATCATGTTTGGAAAACTCCTTTTCCAAATTGTCATACTACCTTGCTCAAGAATTCCTTGAAATCAATCATTATAGAATATGTAAGAGATGCACTCACCCTTCACAATAACTAAGAGTCGATCCCTTCTTAGATCTCACAAACCTCCATGTCTAAGTGGCTCATACCTAACCAACCTCTAAGGCCCACTAAGTGGCCATGGAAGAGTCAAAGCTAGAAGACCAAAACAAAAGGTTACCATGGATCCTTAAGTCCAAGAACTAATTATATACACTAGTGTAACCTAGAGAACTTGCTACTGCTGACTTGCCACTATTGTTATCTAGTGGATTCTCTAGATGAGCCTTCTGTGAAGTTGTTCTCTAACAGGCAACCACTAACTTACACCCATATCTCATATGACTTGCTCATGAAATAGAGCAATATCCAACTCTTGGATTTCTGCATTGTCATATTCCCTTTTTCCCTCCAAAAGTGTGATTTTTCATGTGTTGAAGCCTCATATTGTCCAAACTCTTTCATTCCCTAATTCCTCTCAAACCACCACTCCCTCACCTTCATCCTCTCATTTTCTAGTATATTTGAGGCTAATTACAGTTTTCCTTAGGTGTATGTGGATTATTATATTAGTGGTCTAACATTTGGGGGATATGATGCTCCTTGTGAACTATTTTTGTCCAATAACTATCATGACATATTTGAAGGGACTTTAGAAGCTTTTGATTTGCAAAACATTTTAATAAAATCTTCCTTGGTGTTTTGAGGTGCTCTCTATAAATTTTGAGCAATTTTGGATTTGTGAAAGGTAGTCAATCGCTAGCAATTTAGTGTTGTGTGTGATTACTCCTTTGAAAGGTTCATTGGAGTCTTTCTCATCCTACCTTTAGATTTTGCATTCAAGGTAAATGTTTTGGAACTAAACCCTCATTAAATATATGATTGGATCCTTGGAGCTGAGTAGCTAAGTTATATTTAGCCTTTTTATGGTTTTATGTCATAGATCCGTAGCCTATTCTTTCTTTCAAGTGGTATTAGAGCCTAATTCAAGCTTTAATTTGAATTTTGGTGGATTCATTCATGTGAGAAATTGATGCAAATCACAAAATACTTGATTCAATTGATGAATTTGAGTGTTTGGTTAATTTTGTATGTGGTTCATTTGTTGATAAATTGAGACATGCTAATATGTGATTTGAGTGTTGATTCATGTTAGTTAATGTTAATTATTGATTTAGCATTGGATTATGTTGTATGTTGATATAGCATGTTTAATTTGGCCTTAAGGTGTTTTGGTCATTTTTGGATTTGATTTTATTGTAGCTAATTGAAGATTTTTAGAGATTATTGATTCTTACTTGCACTTAAATTTTGAAGCATGTTTGACCACTTGAATATCCATTTTTGAAAGTTGTTTTTAAATTTGGAAATTCATCTAATATGTGTGAATTAATGTTATGGAAGTGTCCATAATTTTTTGATGCATAAAAGTAGGCCAAAATTGACCTTAACTCGAGCTAAATTGTACCTAGGCATGTTGCCACCTAGGCTACCAAGCGCTGGCTGGGCAACAGCTGGCCATGGTGTTTTGGATGAGTTTTGTGGCCTCTTTTGTGTTGTTTTGTGCTCAAAATTAGTTTTAATTCATGCTAATTAGATGCACAAATTTTGTGCAAGTTCTCAAAATTATGTTTGACATTTTTGCGTGCTCTTAAAATCTTGCTCAACTTAGACTTCAATTAAGTGCAAAAATGAGATGCATAAGAAGTTATGCTTATTTTTGCTAGTTAACTAATTATTTGTTATGTTAGATAAGCATTTAAGTTGTTGAATTGAATGTCAATTCTTATTTATTGTTTATTTAATTGTTGAATGGATAATGAATGTAAGGGGATAATCATGAGCCTTTAATATGGTTTTGTTTGTTTTAAATTGTTGAGAAGGATTGTATTAATAGGGGCTTGCATGCCTCATAATTTTCTATCTTGTAAATATTATAAAAGTGAAATCACTAGGAGTGAGGATTTTTTTTCCTCTTGCAAATGTTGCAATGAGACACAGAAGGCCAAGGGAATTAAGAAGGCATGATGGCCTATGAGTGTGTATGGGATACATTTATGTAATAGCTAGATTTAATCTACACACTTAAAATCAACTAAGTAGTGCACCTATGTTTCTAAGCACACTTCATGGTTAAGGCTCATAGTCATCCTACCCTAGGAGCATGCTAGGTGTATTTACTTATTTATACTTTCTTTATCCTATGGATGTATCTGATGCATGATTAGGATATAGAAAATCTAAACAAGAGAAGATAAAATTGATGTGATCTTTCAAAGCAAGAAAATCCCTCAACTTAGAGAAAATTAAGTGCTTTCGAAATATTAAGTCAATAGGGATACAAATTAAAAAGAGTTCCAAGTAATCCATGCCTTCTACCAATAATACGGGACATAAGACACTGCCACATTTTCATGATATCTCATGAGTCATGGGTCACGTTCATGGAGGAAAGCTATGCTCATTTACTTAGCATATAATGCACTTTGATTTGATGCCCTTATGCATTATCTCATGTGTCATGGAATGACATAGTGCATTTTTGAATCAAAGATTAATTGGTAGGTCTAACTTAAACACCTAGTTGTGTAGATGCTGCATGAGTCATGAGTCTACATGAAGAGTGAGGCAGCACAAATTAAGGATTGCGCAGAGATGAAATTAATAAAAGTTGCTTAGCTTATGATTTTTTATGGGAGTCTCGTGAGTTGGGGGTCTGCTACAAGTCTTTTGGGCCTTGATTCTCACTAGAAAGTGAGGTTTCTTGAATTCCTTATAGGGTGGAGGAATTTGATAAAACAATGGGAGAAAAACATGCTTGAAGTCCATGAACATATTTTCAATATCAATATTCAGTCACATGCTTATATTATCTTTTTGCCTTTATAAATTTTTGAAATCTCAAAATAAATGGCTAATAAGCTAACCAGGCTAAACTTCCATGACTAGCTTAGAAACCTTAAGATAATTTTTGATTTCGAAAAGAGGACTTATGTACTTAAAGTCTGTCGGACACTAATAGGGATGATGTCAAAGATGAGACACATGAAATGTTCATGAAGTGGCTAGATGATGATCTACAAATATGATGCCTTATGATGGCTTCTATGTCCAATCAACTCCAAAAATCTCATGAGCGAATGAAAAATGCAAATCAGATACCTTTGCACCTACAAGAGTTGTATAATGTGCAAACTAGACATGAATGCTCCTCATTATCTAATGAGCTATTAGGACTATAATGATATAAGGATCAAGTGTCCACGATCATAACCTTAAGATGATCAATCTCATTAAGAAACTTGTTCACTCAGATGGGGTTATGGATAATGTGAATCTAGTAAGGCACTAGGATCCAATTATCAAAACTTCAAAAGCATGAAATTAACTAGTGCATAAAAGCATACCAAGGATCAAATCATGCTAGGGATTTAGATTTGGTGAGAACATTACCTTGTAAAGCAAATCCAAAGAAAGACTTGTGAACTCTTCACAATTCCAAATATTGTCTACAACTAGCGCAGCTAGAATGGTCAGAAAATCACCCAACCAAAACTCTTCCAAAAATTCAAAAAATATCACTAGAGCTTTTCTACAGCTTTAAGAACTCACTATACAAAATTTTATTTGGAAAGCCTTCTAGAACTCCATGGACAAAATCGCTAAATTGTACTTTATGTAGATAGATCTCCAAATCATGCAATTTCTCTTGTTTGCCTCTATTGTTATAATCCACACACCAATTAAATCTTCCAAAATCTCCAATCGATATTTGAATTAAGAAAGGAGATAGGCTATGGTAGAGGCCTATTTTAGGTAGGGAATAACAAGAAGAGAGCAAAGCATTCAACATATGAATGCAATGCTTGGAAAAGGTTTTTGGAGGGAATTGTGATAGAATCTAATTCTTCACAAATGGTGTGAGTTGCTGAATATCCTCACCTCTATATCTATGTATGGAGGGAGGATGGGGTGATGCCAACTAGGCATCACATCCTCAAGGGTGGTAGGTGGCCACTTGCTTGCCAAGGCGGCATGCATGAATTTCAAATCATATGTGAGTTTCATGTGCATTTTAATTTAATTTGGAATCTAATTTTAAATTAATTAAAATGCTAACTCAAATGAACTCTTCATTTGAATTTTCCATCCAAAATTCATTCTTCCCACTAATTAAATCAAACTCTTTAATTTAATTAATTAATTTTTTACTTAACTCTTCAGCCAAACTAGCTAAACTCTTAAGCTTAACTTGACCGATTGATGGTCATGTTGGCATCAAATAATTAATTCTTTAATTATTGATCTAATTTAATTTCTTAAATTAATTGATAAATTTAACACTTAAATTAATGAAGCCAAAAATGGCCATGAAAATTGGTCCACTAGGAGTTAGTCTTCTAAACCTTAAAAAAATTCTCCATCAATTAGAAAGCTAATTGAATTTTGTGTGTGACCAATCACTTGTACCATTCATTGGATATGGACCCACAACTCCTTGTGACTTTTGAATATCTTATATTCATTTTAGTTTAAAGCTCCTTTTAAACTAATCAACTTAATTCAATTAATCTCATTAAATGAAGAGTACCCAATTTCCATGATCGACGTCCAACCTCAAGCCCATGAAGCTCAAATAATTGGCTAAAATGAATATTCTAGAGAACAATCATAGCTCTACACATATCATGCAAATACGGTAATTTCATATCTTATTTCTCGAAAGAGGCTTAGGGCAAGATATTTGTTGGCTTCTTAATAGCCTCATGGCTACCTCCATGCCAAGTAGCTCATACCTAATCTCAACTTGAAAGATCCACTAGGTGGTGAAGAAAGAGTCAAAGCATGAGAATTAGACACAAGATTACCATGGATCCTTAGGTTAGAGGACTAATAATATGCACTAGCATAAGTAGGAGAATTAGCTACTACTGACTTGCCACTATAGCTATCTAGTGGATTCTTTGGTGGGTCTTCAGTATCTTGTTCTCTAACAAGCACCCATTAATATGCTCCTGTATCTCATACAGTTACTCATGGAATGGGCAAATATTCAATTCTTAGATTTATGCAACATTAGTACAAGTCTAACCGGATCTTAGATGTCCCATCTCATAATATCCTATGACTTGAAAGATTTGAGACCATGATCATGTGAGACTTATTTTGTGGTCCCACAATCTTAGGTGATCTAAGAGCTTCATCCAAATGCAAGTGAAGTGAAATAAAGCATAAGATGAAGGTGGCCATATGAATATTTTCATTCAATCAAGCTTTTATCATCTAACTCTTGGATGAAGTTTTTATCCACCCATCTTCCTTTTGTGGTTTTCAAAACCACAAAGTATCTCACCTTAGCGGTTATCTAAAGTATGGTGTCTTGTTGGAACTCTTCCAACGTACCAAGCCACCATTAAGACAAAATATGCATCCAAAAATGAAATTTAGGTCATCTACGTCAGATTGAAAACTAAAACCTAAAAACTCTATGAGTTTCAATTCTCCAATGCCGTATACAAAAAAGAAGGTCTTTAGCTCTTTTAAGGATTGTTTTAACATCCTTCCAGTGACATTCAATGGGATCCGCTTGGTACCTACTCATAACACTTACCAAGTGTGCCACATCCAGTTTTGTACATTGAATGACATATAATTATGCTCTATGTAATAGATGCATATACTATGTGGTACATTCTATGTCTCTTGTCATTAGTTTAAGGGGCCATAGACTTAGAGAGGCAAAGATCATGTCCCAAAGGGAGGAATTCTCTCTTGGATTTTTCCATACTAAACCTCTTTAGTGAAGGTATATGTGGCACTAGGGTCTAAATATTTTCAAAACAACTGAATAAACTAGCCCACACAACACCAAAAGGATCTAGAAATGAATAGTATTTAGATTTAGAAAGGGAAAATACTAGGGTAAAAGCAGGAAATTCAAAGAGCAAGAGTCAAACTCTTCTCTACCGTCAAATGGGCTCTCCACTAGCACAGCAGGATCACCACCATTTTTCCTGTGGATAGACTCCTCCGTTTGGGCTGAAATTTTAACTAAAACTCCTCAACCCTTTGAAAATTTTAC